>WEIU01000721.1:146554-159906 GCA_013389925.1 Aegithalos caudatus | reverse complement strand
TGTCCGGCGGGCACGCCGCAGCGGGAGCCGCAGCCCGGCGATGCGGGGACACACAGCAGCCTCCCGGTGGTGCCCCAGCTGCCGCAGAAGGAGCCTACAGCCACTTTGGGAAACAAGACTGAATGAGCCGGGGGCATTTCGCACAAGAAAAGACTTTCTGCATCAGTGAACAGATTCTTTTCCCCCAGAACCACTCCTGGCAAAGGCTAAGCTTTCTCCCAGGTCTGCCTCAGCCTGCTAACTAAGCATGAGCAGGTAACAGCACAGCCTGGCGTGCAGTCTCCAAGGGGCCCTTCCTTCCCACAAAAACTGGCCATCAGCAAAACAGACAGAAACAAATATTTTTGCTCTAAATCAGCACTCTCTGATGAGATGGTTGGTGAAATGCATTTGCAGCGAAGCAGTGCAGCAGCGGGAGCTCACCGGGGCCCCTCACATGGTTCTGCACCCGACCTCCCCTCCTGGGAGCCCCAGCAAGCGTAGCCAACAGGGACGGCATTCATACAACTAAAAAGTATCTGAAACCACAGTAAAACACACATTTTAGCATTCATTCAAAGAGACTAACACTGAATTTCACAAAACAGCAACATTTCAGATCTACATACAGAAATTTAGTTTTCTAGGTGCACGACATTATCCTCTTCTCATATAAATAGAAGTGCTTCTATTTTTGGGGGGGAGGGGGTCTGGGTTTTGTTGTTTAGTTTGGGGGTTTTGGTTGTTGGGTGGTTGTTTTTTTGGTGTGTTTTTTTTTGTTGTTTTTGGTGGTTGTTTTTTGTTTGTTTGTGTTTTGTTGTTGTTGTGGGTTTTTTTTGTTGTTGTTGTTTTTGGTTTTTTTTCTGTTTGACTTACTTTCCCCCAGTTCTCTTCTAATTCACATGTGTTACTCCTGAACACTCCAGTTTTCTTACAAGACATAAATCTAAAGTCCTGAGCACTGGGGACATTGGAAATCTTATAAAAAAAATTGAGGGTAAAGTGTCAGTTTTGCCCAGTTTGCCAAAATCCAATTTGGGGTGTCACATTATGTCTTTGTAACCTTCCCTTGTAATTTCAGCTGGGTAGAGCTGCACACTATTACCATCCTTTGTGTAAAAGCTGCTTTCTGTGCCAGCATTTCTGGTGCAAGCAATTCCAGTCTTTTATAGATTGTGTCAGACCTTCAAATTTCCTTTTTGTTCTAGTGAATTCTTTCTGAGACAGAATATCCACTGACATCAACAACAGTGTTACCAAAATAGTGAACAAAATTTGAAAAGAACAGTAAGAACACACTTGAGCAACGTAAGCATGCACAAGCTTAAAATTAAGCATCTCTGTGTTGAACTGCTATACTGAGCAGAACTGATAAAATGTGAATACACAAAAGTATATTATTGTCCTATTTTGTCTCATCAACTTCTAACTCATATATAAGAAATAAACCTATTAAGACATGAACAATAGTAAGAAAATATATCAGACTATTAGCTAAACAAAATAGAAGCACAGTCTCTTGATATTCTATCTACCACAAAAAGCAACCTGTCCGGAGCAGAATATTTGATATCCTGGGAAAGAATAAAGAACAGCTTTGAGTTTTGTATAAGCATTTGTAAAAAAGGATTACATAGAGTTGATTATTTTAATATTTCTCAGCAAATTCCCCATTTTCCACCAAGAAAAAAGAAGCCCACAGCATTCACCTACTTCAGTGGTTCTTTACTCCAGTTTTAACGGAACTAAGATACGTATCCTGCACCAATACTCCTTTTGGTATTTCGTCTACTTAGCTACAAGTACAGGAGTGTTTGGTAAAAGACTACTACCAGTTGCTTTGTAGGTGCATTTTTGGGGAGAGCAGCTGCACTTAGGAGGAGGCTTTCGTAAGCTACTTGCCCTAATTAAGCTTTAATCTATAAATCCCATTATGTAGATCAGTTTGTGTAGCTGCAGTTGCATTTAAAATGACCCTTCACTTTGTACTGGAATAAGTACTGGACAGGAACAAATATTTTCAGATTGCTTTGCAAAGTTTTAAGGCTTGCATTTTCCAGAGTAAATTGCACAGAAGTCACATAGTTACAGTTTCTACCTCAGAGATATTTGCAACACTCTGCTTAGAATCAAGTTTATCTCACATCTTTCTTATTGTAGATTTTTTTTTTGCATTTTTTTAATCCTTACTTTGTTAGTAGACTTCATATAGCCAGCAAGACACGCTCCTTCAATTTTAAGTGCTTAGAATACATTGCATCTGAAACATTATTTTTTTAGGTCAGAATAGACTGCATGGAGTGGATAGGTCCACAATGAATCAGTACAACAGGAAAAGAAAAATAAAAATGGATACTGCTTCCCAACAGCTTGTTTGACTAATCTACTGCTGAAACAAAAAACACATAGTTCCTCTGCCCATTTTTCTAAATATTTCCAAACATTTCACAGTTGCAGTTTATAGTGTGTATGTTATACAATTCTTATAAACTGTTGAAAGCAGTGATGTAAACAACCTCCATTTAATATTGTGCAGTGATAATTGCACAGGAATGCAGGCACAGAGTGGAAGCACAATTTGCATGAGGTGTCAGCACACTTCCTCTTGATTGGTAGGGAATTAATAGCCAAGCACTAGTAGTCATTTGAAACCCTTTTCACCAACATGTGCTTTCAGTCTATACCAAAAAAAGATTTATAGTCAGATGAGTAACTACATACATTTGTGCTGGAGAGAGTGGTGCTGTTACTTCACCTGTAACAGGGGCATGGAAGATAACACTTTGCATCATGGAAGTCAGGGAAAAGAGCTGCAGTTTGTACAGCAGTTGCCTCTATCTGCCTTCTTCTAGCTGAGCCAACACAGACTACTTCTGTAATCACACTCAAAGGTATAATGAGTGACAAAAACCATAGCTCCTATAGGTGTCATGTACACCTATATGGACTTCTCATACAGTATACCCTCAGTTTATTTTCCCATAAACCACATTTAAACATCACAGGCGGCACCAGCATCTGGGCAGGAAACCTGCAAGGGAGCCTAAAGGTGGCAGGAGAGAGACTGCAAATTCAGCAGAGACCACTTCTCTCCCAGGAAACTGGACTGCAGGCCTGTTTTTCTCCTGCAGTGCTTTGGGCCATCAAGCTGTTGGATATATTTTTTCAGGAAATGTGGAAGCTGTGACATTTTGAAGAGCCACTCCAGAGAGATCAGGACCCCTTATACACTGATTTTTTTCCATGGATGGTAATGCTACTGCTTTTACTGAATCACTCCAAAAGTTTCTGTGTAGAGACTTTCCTTCCCCAGATGTGCTGGATCCTGTATTGTGCTGCTTTTTCTAAGCCCATTTTAACAGCTGTTGTAACTCATTCAGCAGCTGGCCACTATGATTCAGTTTTTATTCTACAAAAATAATGAATCCTACCTATTCTTCAATAACAGCTCAAATCATTTCAGTAGCACCAACGCAGTCTGTACTGTTTCAGACCATTACTCTGAAAACAGCAATTGTGTTCTGTTTTATAAGTGCCATCTATGTAACAATTTAAGTTTGTAAATCACCTCTGAATCCTTTGTGGTGAAAGGTGCTATATAAACTCAAGCTATTATCATTCCTACATTTCACTGCTCCATAAATGAGATACTACAGCAGCTCCTTCTAACAATATGTTTGTGATCACATAACCCTCCATCCCCAGTATTTCTTTTTTACTGGAATTAGTGATTAACATGAACATCACACCCTTTCCTATATCCCACTTCTCTTTGGGGTTTGGATGTTATGCCTGGCAACAATGCACTGTCTTTCTGTAAGTGGTTTCATTGGAATCAAAGAGCAATTAAATTGGCTATTAGGATGCAAAGTGTGCAGGTCAGTGCAGCTTCTACCAGGCAAAACTGTAAAAACACAGCCCTTAGATTCCAACCTATTTTTGAAAGATCTGAGAGACAAAGCACTTCCTGAACAAATTGCAGCAAATAGCTCCTTTACACACAATAAGATTATTTCCATTATAATTGCTTTAAATGGGCAAAAGTCAAGGAAAAGAATTGGTGATTTTTATAAAAAGTTTAAAATAGGAGGCACTCAGTGTCCTGGTCTTAAAAATTTTCCTCTGCTTTCCCCACAAGTTTTCTTTTTTGTTTCCACGGGTTTTCTCTCACCAGGGCCCCACTGAACAGATACCATTTGAACAGTTTGTTACTTCCCCTCCTCCTTTTTGACGTGCCACAGCAACCTGAGGGAGTCAATACTCAAAAGAGATAACAAGTTATGACAAGTAATGCAAGAAAAAATGGCAAGGTAAAAGTCATTTGACAGCATCCAGTTGATATTTCTCGGCAGTGAGGGAGAGTGAGGTGCACCAGACACACTGCCAAAATTTCTGTCACCAGTGTAAATTAAGCAATGTGGCAAAAGCAATCAGAGAGTTAAAAGAATATTCTCTTTGCCCTTGTTTGCCTCATTTCTTGTTTTTCTCTTAAACTGCACCACTGGGATGAACCACAAGACTTCCCTTCTCCTTATTAAAAAGGCAAAAACTGCTTATGCAGCAACTGCAGCAGGGCTCTGTTGTTAGCAGATAGAAAGGATGCATGGAGATGAGCTACAAACAGTATCCATATCAGCAGAGACACTTATGGGGAAAAATTTGTTCTGTGAACATTACAAATTCTGGCTCTAATTAAACATTCATCTCTCACTCTTCTGGGGGTGGAGAAGAAAATCATTGTCCTTTTATACTGCAGTTAAAAGTGGAAAACATTGCATCCAGAAATACAAAGAAGAAATATTTTTCTATTCTGTGACAGCAATGAACACTGAGGGCTGTGCTGACTGAAGGTAATTACTACAGCTCTTTGCTTGTTCTTTAAAAAATAAAAAGAACTGTTCATGCCTTAAAATACTGCTTTTTAGAAAAATCTGTAAATCATTCTGTGATATAATTTCTTTAAACAGTTGGTACAAGTGCAGGCATGATTCTCCCTTTGCTGAGCTTCCTGGCCTTTAAAAATATACTCAAAGATACATATATATGAAGTTGAACAAAGAGACACAGATAGAGAAGGAGAGGTGTTCCTAGCTGAGATCAGGTTCACTGAGGGAATTAGACACTCCTCCTTCCCAGGCCTCTGGTGAGGTAGATGAAAGTCTTCACAAGTTTCTTAAGTGTGGAAAGAAGAATAATCCAAACATTAGACAGAGAAAGACCAAGGAACCAAAAATGAGTCTCTTTCTTGCTTTCTCTCACAAAATCATTGGATGAAGAGTGCCAAAACGGATAGCTAAGCTGCTTTATGAGAATAACTTAGTGACATTTTGGAAAGGCTGATACACTGATTTGGGACCTTCTCCAGTTTGTTTTTTCCTCTTGCCTGTTTAAATTATTTTTCTGTTATCTATGCTCTCTTCTTTTTTCACATGGTAAATCCTCTAGGGGTCCATTGAAGCCTGGAGTTCTTTCTTGTGGAGGAAAAGGGGGATGGGGGTAGGGTAGGTTTGTATCTATCTATAGTAATAAAACATTCCACATGACTGATATAAATGTTTTCTGACTTTTCACATGCACTTGGGAAAGGCCTCAACTGCCCAAGCCCATTGTCCGTATTATGAAGCCCATTTGGCTTCAATATATAGGGAAAGGGAAGATTCACTCTAGTGTTTTTGAAAATCTGATAGCAATGCTCTGGAGCTCACTTCTACAGAAACATGTGGCACCACACAAAGCAGAAGAGAAGGAGAAGAAGCAGTCAGTGCAGAAGCAAAGAATCATAGAAGATCCTTAGTTGGAAGGAGCCCACAAGGATCATAGAAGTGCAGCTCCTGGCTCTGAACAGGACAGCCCCAAGCATCATACCATGTACCTGATAGCATTGTCCAAATGCTTCTTCAACTCTGTCAGGCCGGTGCTGTGACCACTGCCCTGGGGAGCCTGTTTGTCAGGGAACACATTCAGTGCAGTAGCTTGGTGTGTGCTGCAGTTCCACTGAGATTTGGGGTTGGAGTCCTGGGCAAGAGGCCATGAACTGCCAACCCTTTGCATGACAAAGCACCACAGGGATCTGACCCACAGAAGGAGCTAACTACCCAAATCCTTCACCTGATTGTACTCTGAGAGTATGAAAAACACTCATTTTTTAAGGCCCCTCCTCAGAGGCACCGAGCTTGAACTATTTTCTTATTGCATCATGATTAAACTATTGTAAAGATCGAGACATCTGAGACTGTGGGAAGCCTGGAGTCAGGCTGGTAACATAACCTGGTCTGACTTTGTGGGAGTGTAGGGTGTGTAGCTGCAAAAGGCCTTCACTCCTAGCTCAGGTGGTGTGAGAGAGACCGCCAGCATGGCTCCTGGATTGTCAGATAGAGAAGTTTCCTTAACACTGTTTCAGAGCCCAACCACACTGCGTGAAGAATCTCTTCCTAGTATCTAACCTAAACCTCCCCTGACTCAGTTTCAGGCCATTCCCTCAGGTCCCATCACTGGTCACCAGAGAGAAGAGATCAGTGCCTGCTCCTTCTCTTGCCCTCACAAGGAAGTTGAAGACCACAGTGAGGCCTCCCCTCTATCTCTTCTCCTCCAGGCTGAACAAGCCAAGTGATCTCAGCTGCTCCTGGTACGGCTTTCCCTCACGGCCCCTTCACCATCTTCGTTGCCCTCCTTTGCATGATCTCTAACAGCTTAATGTATTTTTTATATCATGGCACCCAAAATTATCTGCAAGACTTGAGGGGAGGCCTCCCCAGCTCAGAGCAGAGCAGGACAATCCCGTCCCTTGCCTGGCTGTCGATGCTGTGCCTGATGCACCCCAGGACAGGGCTGGCTATACTGGCTGTCAAGGCACTGCTGGCTCACATTAAATTTTCCACTGAACAGGATCCTCAGATCCCTTTCCACAGCACTGATTTCCAGTATCTCATTTCCCAGCCTGAACCTACATCCAAGGTGCAGAATCTGGTATTTGTCTGTGTTAAACTTCATACGGTTGGTATGAAGTGTGCAGTAAACAAAACTGGTCTCCAGGGCCCTGAGGACCAAAATT
Source organism: Aegithalos caudatus (assembly GCA_013389925.1). Lineage (NCBI taxonomy): Eukaryota > Metazoa > Chordata > Aves > Passeriformes > Aegithalidae > Aegithalos > Aegithalos caudatus. Next base: position 152,876 of record WEIU01000721.1, on the reverse strand, counting down.
TCTGTGGTTTTAGATAACCACCATGGACTCCATCTCCCTTTTTTGGATGGCTCTGCAAAAGTTAACATAAAACAATACAAAGTGACCACTGAGTCCAAAAGATAGGAGTAACTGCTTTCACAGCTTCTCACATCTACAATGCCACTGAGGAGAAACACAGAAATACAAGTCTGAGAAATGGCTGAAATCTAAAATATTTTTTACTGAATTGTATAATTTCAGATGAAAGACTGAGAAAAACTTTACTGCAAAACATTGGTGCTCATTGCAGATGATTTGTTTGTGGTGCCAAATCACTAAATTCTATTTAATTTCTTTTTCAGCCCTTTTCTCCTGTCAAAAACTTGGCTGTCTTGTTTCCTACATGCACTCTAAATTTCTGACCATGGAATTCTAATGCCTAACAACTCATATAGCTTCTGTATGGACTAAGACCTAGATGGAAAAATCACCAACTTTCTGCTATTGCAGCTACTAGATGGTAGTGAAGCTATCTAGTTTGGAGGAACTAGAAGGAAACAGAAACCTAGATTTTATTTCCAGCTATGTGAGATGTATTTTAGCACATATGGGGAGGACAGTTGAACAGAACAAGCACATTTTTTTCAAACAAGTGGATAAAAGTTGGATTCTCATCTCGATTCCCATCTCTGACTGGAGAAATCTCCTGCAGCCTTTCAGATAATTTATCTATAAAAAGAAAAGAAAGGTTTTGTTTTCCTTCTAGGTCTTTTACTATTTGTAGCAAGCTGAAGTTTTAATCATATCACTAGTATAGCAAATTATGCATAAAAAATGATGGGATTTCACTGAGCTAAAACTGTTATAATCCAGATTGTTTTATACAATACAGAAACCTGTGCTTTTAAGACCCACTATTTAATTTCTGTGATAACTGCCAGTTATTTTCGTTTATAAAGGAAAATGAATGTAAATACATTGAAAAAATAATAATTAATAATGAATAGGTTATTTTGTCACTGACCAGATCCTAGACATGCATCTTTCAGAATACCTTCAAACTTTTAGCCCTGCTTTGAGAAAAAGCATTGAGCAGATGGCCTTCAAATACCTCTAGCAACCTAAATATTTCTGTGATTCACTTGACTGACTAATTTTGGTTTAAAAGGCTAGAAAGCCTATGCCCGTTTTTTCCTCACCTAAGGATGAAAATCCTCAGATTGTTTGTAAACTGAACTATTAAACGAAGCACAGGTATTATAACCCCATTATTCTTGAAGTTTCAGACCGCACTAGGAGGTTAAATTAGCTCCCCAAAATTGACAAATGTTATTTTTGTATGTACATGAAACAGAAAAATACTCAAAAATTATTTCTATAAATAACCAAATTCCATTTAAACATGAAATCAAAGATAAAGAAAACCTGGTTTTAGTTTAAGGTATACGATAAAATAATAGGAGCTCAAATGTTTATTGGTATTGCTAAACTGCAACAAACCTGCATGTGAGGTAGTGGAGTGTACCATAAAGAAATAGAAAACAAATGTCATTTGTTTTCACCAATGAATAACAAAAGAGAATAAGAGTTACTAAATAAAATGTCCTTCTATAATGCAGAATTCTGTGTGGCTCTTTACCATATTACTAATTTTTCCTGTTAGATAACCAACATCACTTGAGTATGAAACACCAAGAGACAGCTATAATCTTCTTCACTTTCTAACTCAGGTCAGATATTTGTGGAAGGAATGTGTCTTCAAATTATAAAAATACATTTACATTATAGTTTTCTGTCAGTTTGATAGTAGAAAGAAGAGAATGTTAACCTGATCACTGAATTTATGCTTTTTATTCAAAACGTTACCAGAAAGGTTCATTTATCTATCTGTATCTTCTGACATGATAAGCAATTAAGTTAAAAATTATAATTTATAATTTGAATTATTATTTAATTTCAAGGCTAAATATTCAGATAAAGCTCTTAATTATGTAACTTCTACTACTATTTCAATTGTTTAGATGGAGAGGAATTTGCAAATAGAACCTCAACTTTGTGAAAATCTTCAAGGAGAACTACCATCATGAATAAAGATGTAAATGTGGAGACTCAGAGAATAAGACTAGGAATTTCTGAAAAACCTAAAAATTAATCATGTCAGAAAAGGATTCCACAGGTATTATTTTTAATAAGTCTGAAAGTTACAAAATCTTAGGTCTAAGCTCAAATCCAAAACTAAGTTACAATAAATTAATAATTTAGTTAATGATCATTGTTTTAATTATTAATTTATTCCACCTAATTCTGATATCTATGCAGTAAGTACAGAATTGCTCAGATTTCTAGTAAAATCCACACTCTGCATGACATAATCTTCATCTCCTGGGAGTCAGAGATGATGGCCTATGTGTGAGAACATGTCTGGCTCATTGATAGTGCCTTGTGGTTCATTGATAGTGTCCTGAAGAATGCAGTCTACCACAAATTATTAGCTGATAATTTTACTGAGAGTTTGATGATAGTTGATGACTTGCACAATGTCTTTGGTTGCAATGCAAGATGTAACAAAAAGTATATTTCTATTGCCATCTATTGAAACTGATTGCGGAGGTGTTTTCTTTATCTCTTCTATGACCCCTTCCTCATAACTCCAGCAGGGGTGTAGGGGATGGAGCAGGTGCCTTTTGTTAATGGGCCACCTGTTAAAACCAGGTGGGGCAGTGTTCTTTATATCTTCCAGGACCTATCCTCCCTCCATGGGGATATCTTCTGTTAATGGGTCATTAAGGCTCACCACACAGCTGATTAAAATTACATCATCCCAGTGGGAGGAGCCAAGCATTATGTGGATAAAACCTGAGATTCAGAACACCAGGACAAGCCTGTTTCCACTGAATTCCCAGAGGAAGACCCATCTCACCACCACTGGCCCATCAGAGGAAAACTACATCCTTGTGCAGGATCATCTCTGCTCCAACAGAACCACATCTGTCACTCCAGGAGGATTTGATCGGACTTCTCNCTTAATTTCAAAATTATAATGATTCAGAGGAAGGGGGTTTACATTCTTCATTCCAAGGGAAAGCCAAAGCTTCCCTGGCAGACACCTGTCTTTCCAAACCAAGACACACAAATAGCAAGTCCTGGAATAAGGCTCCATCTTCATATGATTAAAGGAAAAGTCTTTGCAGAAGAGAACCAAAACTGAACCAGCACACATACAAAATATTTGAAATTATGTGGCCAAATGTAAAAATGAAGCTTATACTACTTATACTACTTTGATCAATCACTTATAAGCAGTTAGTTTTGGGCATGCTAGTTAAACATTTAAGAATGAACTTGTTTTCTGGAAAAGTCAGTTGATTTTTTTTGGAGCTCAAAACCCCAGTGTTTTGGATTCTATACACTGTCTGAGATCTCCCATATTGCTTTCACTCTCAGAAATAATCCCACTCTGACAGATTTCCTTAATCTCAAAAAACAATGCTGTCATAAAACAACTGTTGGTATAACATTCACATATATTCCCTTCCACATTTTTTCAACAACAATGCCCAGGTTCTTAGATCTTGGGGTTTTGTGTTTCATCATTTTGTTGTTGCTGCTGTTTGGGAGTTACGTTTGTTTCTTTATTTTAGTCTTTTACCGATAATCCAAATGGTCTGCATCGACAGCCTTTAGAATCTAGTTACTGCTTTCTTGTTTCAGCTGACAGAAGTATCTGATGGACACTGAGGATGCCTTCTATGTACACCAGCTCAGGCAGAGATATAAAAAATACAGATATTGCTACTTGTAGGCTACATAAGTACTTTTAAGGCAACCAAGAGCCATGTGCTAGGGTGCCCTCTTCTTTCTGCAGGGCATTACAGCAGTAATTACTTGCCAACAGTGTAGTTATGCCTAAATCCTGTCACTTGCCTGAGATACATCAGGAACTAAAATTTCTACTACTACAGCCAGAGGACTAACACAGAAACATCAGAAGAGTTCTAATTAAGCTGTGGTATAAACAAGGCACATAAGCATACGGGCAACGCCCTTTGCCCTAAACATAACAAAATTATTGCTGAAGAATGGCATTAAGATCCATTCCAGAAGAAACCTGAATTACAACGCCCACTCTTTCTGAGGTGACTTTGCAATAGTGTCACTGACTTTAAGAACAATGCATATATAGTGACCAGAGAGGGTTGTCACAGTCTGTATTTCAAGCTGTAGCCCAGAGATGTGAAAAACAAACTGAAATTTGGTTGAACAGCTTAACAATTTTACAATACTCCTTGCTGTCCCAAATTTATCATATAGGAGAAATATACTACCCACACCTGGACTGTATTGTACGTGGGAGCAATCCATTTCTATTAATGCCTTTCTGTAGTCCCTTATTCACTGAGTCCTTTATGAGACAAACATAATTGTCATTATTATATATACTGTTGTTTTTTCATTGAACATATTGTTATTGCTACATTATTGTTATATTGACAAAATGATTGCTAAACTACATTACAGCAGTATTTATGGCTTAGTATTCCAACCATTTCTTTCTCCTGAAGTCTGCTAGAAAAAATAATGGCAGGGAAGCTACACTGAGGACTCAGATCCCTTTCAGGCCATCAGGATCTTTACTGAAGGACTGAAAATGAGATTACTATCATAAGTGTATTTAGCACATGTGAATTTCTCATCAGATAGTGGTCAGAGGCAAAATTAGCTTTGAAGCAAGTCAATACTTTAGAGATAGATATGTTGGAGAATGTTTAAGAAATGCCATATAAATTAAATACAAAGCTTAATATATTTTCAAATTGTTGGCCTTCCTGTGATACAATTAGTAAGGATATATAAGTTTATGCATAATGGTACCATTTTCTCAAATATCACTGATTCCTTCTGCAGGTGAGAGAGAGAAGTCAATTTAAGATCCTCAAAACAGAAAATAATAAATAATAAAAATTTTGTATACAAAAAAAAGATCCACTCCTGAAACACTAATGCACAAAATAATAATTACATTAAGGATGTCCTATGTTAATATCTGACAATCTAATCAATATGTTTATTTATTTCAATAGGGTAGCATTTCCAGAAGTTATGGAAGCATCAACCAGCCCAAAGACAGCTAAAGATTATGAAGAAAATTAAACAACATCATTATTACTGGCTATGAGAAGCTTGCAAAATGAAGACTAGAGACAGGCATAAAGGTACTAGTGGGCCTGAGGTATTATGCTGAAAAGGAAAAACAGTTTTCTCCAATGAGTAAATTGACTGGAATAAACGGAGAAGCAGAAGTGAAGCAGCTTTTAAAAATTATTCAGGGAATCACAAGAAAAAAATACAAAAAATTGAATGGTATTCTTTTTGACTTTGGCCTAAGATGGAAGTTCTTAATCATTGTCATTGGGACAGTATAGGTTAAATTACAGGCAGATTTTATGTAGGAGGATGTTGCAAATGGATTAATTGAGGACATAGCCTGTCTGTTGCTTATACAAGACCCAGCAGAAAGCTACAAATGTGTTTTACCCACAGAGGAAGGATATCTGGTAGTATCTCATCCTCTGCACAAGCAGTACTCAGCTAAAGAGAAGGAGTGAGTGAATTCCAGGCAACCTCCAGAGCCTGAGTGCCAGTGCGCTGCACAGTGTGCGTTTCTTGTCCGGATCAGCAGGCGAGTCTGTTTTCCTGCATGCTCCATTCCTGCTGGTATGAGACCTTCAGACTGAGGACATCTCAGCCAAGCAATTTGGCTGCTCCAATTTCCTTCCATCTTATATTACTCCTTCCAAAGGACCCGTCAGAAGTTCTTCTTAGACGTGTCGGTGAAACAAGACAGCATATTTTTCTCAATCTTTGAGAAATTCAGTAAAAGTTCACCATTTTCTAAGTCCTGAATTCTGCTGCTGCTGAATATATATGTATTTAATATAGAACCAACATTTACGTTGACTAATCTCTAATATTCAGTAAAACTGAAAGAATTACAAAACATCAGAGAATCTGGTATGAAGACATTGGGTTCCATTTCTTGCTTCATCTCTGGCTTGTCAGGCAAGCTTGGACAAGTCATAATTTTGTTCAATGCCCTATAGTCCACTTCTATAACACAACATATGCAAACAACATGCATACAAATACCACAAACCTTTAGGACAGGATACTTTCTCCTTAACAGTGTAACATTTGCCTAAGAATGAATCCTTTCCTGCCAACAACCAGTATCTATAAAAGGGTTAATTCAAAAACACCCTCAGAAACCAGAGAACTACAGGTACTCTTGATACCCTGAACATGTAATATTTATAACAGTCATACAACTTTAATTTTACTTCTTTGCCTTAGAAAAAAAAAA
>WEIU01000721.1:120706-146545 GCA_013389925.1 Aegithalos caudatus | reverse complement strand
AAAAAAAAAAAAAAAAAGAGTGCAATTTTTCTAAGCCCAGCACTGCAGAAAAAAAAATGAAGCGCTCGTTAGTTTGGAATTTTCCATTCCTTTTTGCTTCTGCCTGAAAGGCAGAGGACTGTGGGGGTTTCATAGTGGAAAGAATTTAGGCCTGTCTCCCTTTGACTTGCAAATTTTAGAAACAGTGCACTATCCATCTAACTGGTTGGCAAGGATTTAATATCCCTAAAGCCAGTCATGAAGCATTGTCTCTTCTACCTCCTCCCTGCCTCAGCCTTCAACTTGTGTATAAAAGCTCAGTGCATGCAGAATTTACACTCATAACTGTGGTGGTCACTAGTGTCACTATAAAGTGTCAGGGTAACAGCACTTAGAGTTCTGGCAGTGATACTGCCATCAACTCTGTATTCCCTTGAGAAAAATGATGTCTCACCTGTTAAAACTCATGCTGGTCCAAAATACGGTGCTTATGCATCAAATACCACAATTAAAAAATAGTATTTTCACAATATGGACTACCAAGTAGTAAGATATTTTCCCATCACATTTTCAGCACTATATCAGTATGCATTTATATGTCCTCTTTTCATATTTTGGTTTAGAGTAGGTAGTAAAATAAGAAATCTAAAATACTAAATAAAAAATACAATCAAAAGTGTACTATCATTGAATTCACTTAACTCTTCAGAAAAAAAAAAAATCTGAAGCAATTCCATCCACTGTCATCCAACCATGCAGTTCTACTGTGCTCATCACAGCAATTATATATAAAAACACACTTGTCCAGTATATGCTTGTGGAATTTTTTCCTTCTTTTGACTGACTTGTGCTTTGAAAAGCATACTCTTCTGGTGAAGGATCTAATTAAAGAGGCAAGCGTGACTAAGCTAAATTGTCTACATTTAAAAAATTGCTTGATTAGACACAGGAACAGGTAGGACTGAAGAGAACCTGCATATTTATTGTATCACAACCCCCCTGTACTTTCAGGGACAAAAGGTAATGTGTACCTAAAATCCCATTTGTACATGCTGCTCTCTCAACTGGACATGACCTCTGAATGTAAAAAGGCAGGTTGGTGCAGACATTATCTCCCACAGGGGGAAACGGTGGGCTGCTTATCATCCCATCAACCTCAAAGCCTAAGTCACATTTGACATCAAACTAATGTCGCTGAAATGAATGACATTCACCTATTAGATGGTACTCAGAACCAGATAAACTAGAAAACTAAGGTAGGAAGATGGGGCCATAGAGGAGATATTGGCACTTTGTTTAATGGCGACTGTGATCACTTCAGTCCATGTAACAGAAGGAAAATGATATTAATACTGAAAAATTCATGCATCATTTCATCAAAATCCATATAAAGTCAATAGGAATAGTTAAAGACATAGTCTTTTCTATTTTATTACCTGTGCTTATGCAGTACTAGAGTTTTGTATATACCTAGTTGTTCCAAAATAAAACAAGATTTTTATCACAATAATTAGAAAGCCATCTGAAATGCACAGCATGTTTTTGTAAAAACTCACTGTGGCTTTATATTAGGTGTCAGTAGTTCACTCTTGCAAAGTATCAGATACACTGCTCTCAGTTTTTTTCAGAGGATGAAATAAAAGTCCTACAGCAGAATCAAACCAAGCTCACAGTCCCATTTTGCAGTCATGTTAATGGACAAGGTATAGCAAATCAGCAACAAATGGATCAGCAGAGCAACCTTATCAGTAAATCACTTGTCGGACTCTAAATAGTTGCTTTTCAAAATGTTGCTTGCATTACTTGAAGAGTTATATTGATTTTATATTTATCCCTGAACTTGTCTGTGTTAGAGTTTAGAGTCTGGAAATAACAGTTAGCTTTTAATAAAGTGCTATTTATACAATCATACTGCAAACAAGGCTGAATTTCACACATACACAAGCGATAACCTGTCTTCCTCCCTTCCAAAGCAAGGAGAGTACTGACACCTATGAAATGATATGTCTCTTTTTTACATTTTGGCGATATTGCCTATGTTTTTATTTCCTGCTATGTATCAAAGAAGGAATACCTCATGGCTTTGCTTCTTTTCTCCTAGTAGCAGAAAAGAGTATTCTTTACCTAACCAATAATTTATTTACTGACATTTTCAAGCTCTGGAGCTAAAATGAGTTGGGCAATTTAATTATGCTTTATTTCTTTGCAGCACATTTCTGAAGATGTTTTACTTTTGGAAATTCTTCCAGTTTTCTTTTTTTTTTTGCTTACAGTGGCATTCTGTCCTTTTGCTAGAACAGGACTCAAGGCCAGGATCCAGCTGTTGAGCTCACTGTTCAACTGGAACCATCCTATTACCATTTTGTGCCATGCTGTCTGTACACCAGGCAGCCAGGAGAATGGTAAGGTAGCCAGTTAAGCATAAAAAAAGTGAAGAGATACCAGAACTATATAGACTCACTCCTAAAGTGTCTATGATTTGAATATAGAGAATGCTTTATATTCAAATAATATTAGCAACATTTTACAATGTTTGACTGTACATCATCTTCCAATGTTTTACAGTGAAAACATCTCATTGTCATAATCTGTGCATCTCCATTGCCCAGCTCCATCCACTCTTGCCAACAAACACATATTTAAGCATTTCTTTCCGTACAGTTAATGCCTTAAGTTCTCTAGGCATCGCAGTCTGCCCTGGGTTAACCAATTTACAACATAATTAATTTAGTACTGAATAAGATGGCTTTGATATTGTGTCGCTCTGTACTGGGGAATCCTGGCAGCTAAAGGCCTAAGGAAAAAATGCATCCCTTCTCTGAAATCTCTGGGGATCAAGTCCAATGGGGTCAGGAGCGTTACTGGCTCTGACAGAGCGGGACACGCCAACAGGCAGCAACGGGCCCGAGCAAGCGTGAATGATGTGTCTATTTGGCAGCTTTTCTGTAGAAAACAGCTTTGTAATAAAGACAAGGGAAACATGAAAATCACAATATCCTTCTACAACAGGTAGATCTATGATGGATTTGCCCTGCTCTGTCTCTCTGGTCTCCACCAACATCCTTTGGTGGGGAAGCTCTGGTGAAGGAAGTTCTTCAGGGAGGGCTTGTACTCTTCTCTGCACACAAGACAGAAGCTGCCTTGCTCCCCAAGCACTGGCCTGATTTCAGAACCCATGTTTGTCACAGGGAGTCAAGCCAGAGCTGCTGGAGGGAAGTTTTGGAGAGACTGGATCTGACCCTGTTGGAAGGGCTATGTCTATCAGTGTCTGTTAGATGAATTACAATTTGGTAGGGCTTTAGACAGTAAAATTGCACAGTGTAAAGTGCTTGGACCTTCCACAGAGCTGGCCTTTTAAATATATCCTGGGTTCGACAAGATATGGATGCATGGATGATGGGATTGGAGATCTACTTCTGAAGTGTCAGCCAGATGACGTTGCTGCACATGAAAGGAAGCTCAGGACCCAGTCAGGGAGAAAGGCAGGAGGTTCTCAGGAGCTGGAACCATGATAGAACCTCTCAGAACTCAGGAAAACTGCTCTCTGTTCAGGCAATAAAAACTATCCTTGAAGGAACGTGCCACAGATTCCTTCTTCTGTCCTAGGTCATCTTATCCTGAGGACCAGTTTGAGCATTACAGAAGAGAAGAATGTGGAGACCCTATTGGAAGGCTATCTAAATTAATAAAAAAATTAAAATTTATCAAAGGACTGGGTATAAATATATCATCATTGGAAAGATGGCTGGGAAAACCCCCTACTAATCTCTAATGTGAGGAAAATTTAAAATATGCAAGATACCCAAAGATGGATTTTGAATACTTAAATGGGGGATTGATGTTATCTAGAAGAGAAGAAACAAAGGCAGAGGATGTGGCAAATGGTATATTAGATACAGACCCTGCTATCTGGATCATGGTGTATATGGCAGGATAGTTCTGCTGGATTTTCTGTAGTGCGACCGTAATGTCATTCAAATTCAAAAGAGGCTAAAAACACTTGTTCGAAGTCTTTTCCTTCTTTTGTTTTTCTGGGATAGAGCAATATGACTGTGTGTAGGAGCTTGCTTGTGTTAGGAGCATCAGTAAGGAGATCTCTGAGAGCTGAGGAGAAGCTGCACCTAGAAACTGAAAGTTCTTTCGACCTGTCCCTCATACCTCATAAAGTGCCAGCCTCAGGTGCCTCCACCCATTTTCAGAAGCATGTTGCACTATACTCTGCTGTTCCACTAAATTAACCATATGCACAGAGTCTTTCCTCCACTACACACCCTGTAAGCTCAAAGAGTAAAATTTTGTTCTACTTCCCAAAGGCTTACAGCTCATTCAAATCAAAAGCAATTTTCTCCAGAAAACCTAATAGCACTTCTCCTTCATGAGAGCTATTTCCATGCCAATTTCAAGTTTCTACCTACAACTGAACAAGCTGTCAGAGTCCACAAATATTCTCTGTAAAAGTGGAAAAGTATGTTTTATCTTGGCCCATACCAGGAAACAGCTCAACCCATGTTCAGTCACAGGGGATTCCCAGGTAGTTAAGCAGCAGGAGTATTTTTAACCTCCAAGTAAACACTCTGGCAAGTTTTAATTGACTGAAATCAAGAAGTTCATATGAAAAATACTATGCAAGTTCAATATGTAATGCAATCCATAAGAGCCTATAATTGCATCTGAAACTTTGGTAGTGATTCTTGCTTCAAATAATAACAGCAAAGGGATTTGAAAAAATGAGCTTTGTTTACATTTGTTCTGCATGCATGGCAGAAGTTGCACATCATCAGTTTTAGCCTTCCCTGTGCAGAGGCATTCACTTGCTCAGCTCCTGTTTGTTCAGGCATTGTAGGCAGTAACCAGGAAGAAAGACCTGTTTTAAGGTCAGGGTAAAACAATTTAAAGCCACAAAACGCAGCAGCAAAACAAATGGATGAGTTCTAAAAATCATCCAGGCCTCAGGGGCCTTGGATTGCCATTGCTTGCTCTGCAGTATTGAAAATCAGGCCACCTACTTATGTCCTAAAGAGAATTAAAACCTAATTGAGGCATCTTCTTTGGAAAATCCTTGCCATTACCTTTAAGCCTGTGATTCTATTCCTTAAAAAGTGAATTAAACCAACAAAAATGCTAACCCTAACCCAGTAAATAGTAAAAATATCTTGCCTCTTCAGAGACTGCACGCAAGTCCTATCCAACATTTACCTCATCCAGTGTGGTCTAAGTTGAAGGAAGGAACCTTTTTCCCCTCCCCCACAATTTCAATTTTTCATTTTGTGTGGAAAAAAAAGTTGTAACTAAATTTCTGTTTCCATTGAGTGTTATACAAGGTTTTAAGTCAGAAACCAAAGGAGTTAATTCACATCTAAAACCAAATCAACACACATAGGAACTAAAGTACCTGAGAAGTCCTGAGATAATTGTTTGTTTATGATAATAATTTTATTTATTCATGTGGTCTGTATGCTTCCTCTGGTAGACAGAGCCAACACAATTTATAGGTGATGCAGCATGATAGAGTCCATCTATTCTTCTCTGATAAAATAATAGTAACGATATAAACAACTTTTTCTGCTTGTAATTTTCATTATTTCTCATGTTACTGAAAGTCTAAACTAATATTAACTTCTTCATTATGTATGGTTAGTCCTAACATGGTATATTACACAACCTTAGAAAAACCTCTGAGAACTGTAAGCCAGAAATAATTTAAAAAATGTAAAATAACCTGAACATTGTTCTTGATTAATTTGTTTGCTTATATTCAAATATTTTAAATTCTCATATCTAACAGGAATATGCACAATTTTAAGAAAATACATGTGTACATATGTGTATATATATAATCAAAAATTAAGTTTAGATTCCTAAAATTAATAAATCCATCTTATTACTGGCAGTTTACAGAATTTGCTGGACTCATTCCTTTCAACAGCAAAGCTGAACACACTTTCAGCGTGATAATTTCTAGGGTTAATTGTCATAGTTTCCTTGTCGCAATCTTCTCCACCAGCTTTATTTTATCTGCCAGAGTACCAATATGCCATGATTAGCATAAATTAAACTAAATAAATTCAGTGGGTTACTATATTATTTTATGCTAATCCATTTATTTATTTATTTTTAAACATTTCAAGGTTAGGGATGGGTGAGCAATGTGATGGCGAATTCCTAACGCCAGCTTGTTCAAATTCAGCTCAGAAGTGCTTAAAAACTGTGTGATTTTTTTTTTTTTTTTTTTTTTTTTAGAAATGTTAAAGAGAAAAATTTCGGTGTGAAAAAATGTCGTCAAGTACAAACTGCTCTATCATTATATACTGACCTTTTACGGCTCTACTGATGGCACACGACTGTGAGGCAAGGAACTCAATACATGTAGCTCAACCACACCAAGCAAAGAAAAAAGAAACTCCAGGTAAATTTCTTTGCATTACTCAAATGAGAGGCTCTCCTGCTGGTAATAGATACATCCTGACTTCCTATTACCCCAAGTAATGCTCTTTCTGATTTTGGAAAGGAGTTTGCACACCTCAAAAAACTGTTTCACACCAGCTGCCCACAACATTACTCACAGAGGGCCTCCTTGTGAATCTGCTGACAACAGGTAAACTGGAGACAGCTTGGAGAACAAGCAGTGGTGCACATGGTCCATCAGCCGACCATTCAGCTGCACTGGTGCCCCTGAGCTCTGACAGGAAACTTTCTCAAAACACATGTGCAGAGTACAGGTGCATGTTTATCTCTGAGTGACTCTCTCTTCAGGAGATCTAACTCAAAACTATAGACAACCAATATTTTAAAAGACCAGTTGCTCAAGGTAAGTATACAATATTCCATCCTACCTGTCAGCACAGTTTATGCAAACACACTGTACTGCATCATGTAGAAATGAAACCAGCAGTGAGATTCACAAAATGCTTTCATTTGCTTCTTGCACATGACAGCACTGTAAAGACATACGCTATTCTGGTTTGTCAAGTGTGCATCCATGTAAGAGGTGATGGGTACAGAAGCAGACCTTAAAGGAAATGGAAAGACAGGATGAGATTTTAGTCAGAGAGTTTTAATGAAGTTGGTGGGTAGAATAGCTGAAGTAGAAAAAAGATGGTGAAACTGTAATCGTCACACCTGCTCTTGCACAAGCACTTCAGCTTTTCATTTATTGAAGATGTTAAATTTATATTTGTTCTCTAATAATCAAATTTAAAAGTATCTTCTTGTTTGTACAGTTACATATAAGACAAACTGTGACTCCTTCTTCTGTTCCAAAGAAAATGAAGAATATGACACTACAGATGAAGAAGAGACACAGTCCCTGTGTCGGCAGGGACAGAATTAAACACAAGGGTCCAGCCACAGCAGAAAAAATAAAGGTCATATCCAGAATGCACAGTTAAGATAAGAGAATGCAAAGTTTAAGTGCCCAGGATAGAGAATGGACAAATTGATCACTTAAAGTATGTGTTTATAGTCTCTACCAAATTAACTGATACCCATAGGCATCTTTTATGGTCTTCGCTTAAATTAACTGCCAAAGTGGCAAACGATCTGTACATGTTCTGAGATTTTCACAGTAACAGAAAACAGATGAAGAAAACATCAAATAAGAACTATGTCCCACTAATAACTTACAATTTCTCCTAACCATTCAAAAACCAGTGCTGCAAACTAGTCCTGCTGGTGGACTGGCCAGTCTTACCATATGTTTCCTTTCTGTATATCACAGGAGCTAGTTTATAGGGCAGGAAAAATATGTGACAGCACCTTCTGCCATCCAGAAGTATATGCCAGCCTTCAGTTTTGAAGTCAGAATGGACAGCAAGGAAGAGGTAGAGCCTTTACTTGGACCTTCATTTTCAGGGCTCATATGCTGTGGATGCCAAATCTCAGACAGGTCTCTTGTTTTGCTGTACACAAGGCTGCTCCTTTCCCAAACCCAGCAGCCAGATGTGAGCCCTTCCTACTGCCAAGTCAGTGGGCAACTGAGACGTGAGCTCTGGCTAAAGCTGAGGTGACCCCTGTGAGACCAGCACCACAACAGTCAACACCTTGTAGGACACAGACCTTCATAAATTATATGAAAACTGTTGTCAGTAGTAACTGTTGACTATGGAAACCAATTTAGAAATATGTATGAGTTTAAAGCACTTGAAGAAAGGGCAGTTAAAAAAGAAAGCACGAAAACAGATACCAGATGCATTGTATCACATAAATCATAGTAGCTTTCCTTCACAATGATTTTCAAGATGCTATCTGAGAGGATCAAAACCTATAAGCATTAAGAAGGGTGTTAGATGCTGAAAGTCATCAGAATCCCTTGTTCTATCACTCTGAATACATTATTGCATCTCCCTTTCTAATGCTGAAAATTGATAGATTTTCAGATAAAAATTAGGAGAAGCTGAATTGGACTCTCTGTCTGGATTCTTGTAATGTATGCATTTTCATAATGTTTTGTGTAAAACACTCAGGGAACAAATCACATATATTTATGGTCAAATTACTGGCAAATGCTGTAATTTAACTGCTTAACAGTAAATTAAATTTAAAGTTTGTAATGTAAATAAATTCTTTTTAATTCAAATAATAGTAAACAATATGTGTATAATGGCAATTCTGCTTAACAATGACAGACTATTTTCACAACAGATAAAATTTACTTATTTCAGCTTGTATTTATTACTAAACAGTGTCATGATAACAGAGATTGTTTCCAACTATAAATGTGTGTTAAGAAATTTAAGTTTAATAGTGGAATCTTGTCATATTCATGTACAGTAATAGACTATCATAAAATCCTATTCCAAATTATAAATTCAAACATAAAAGTTAACTTTATATACTAAGGAAGACAGTTAGAAATTATTGCTATATGATCAGAAAGTAAAGCACTGATTAAAATTTTGATTCTTCTTAATATATTTCAAAACAGAAATCCTAAATTTTTTTGATATTTCTAAAAGAATCAGAAAGAATTTAGGCTTCCCTTCTGCCAGGATAATCTCTGCTAACAAATGTTGCTACTCTATCAAGCTGTTCTGACTTTAGTTCTCTAGGGTGTGCAGAGGCAGACAAGTTTGTAAGATAAGGGACCTTATGTAAAAAATTCATAGGAAAGGTCATGTTTCTACCATTTCTGAAGTGCTGAGCAGATCAATGGAATGAACAAAACAAGACAGTAAGACACAGAAATTGTTTCCTGCACACTGGCACTCCTGGAAGCAGCACTTGGGAAATACAGCGGGTTAAGTATTGCCACCACTACCCAATTTTGGGGCATTCTTTGCTTCTAGCCTGCGACAATTCGAGGTCTGGAGACTGAGAGTCCCCATTCCACTTGCAGGAGCAAGCACATGGATACCTTCAAAGGCCCCTAGTGAAGTCAACAAGCTGAGCTCAGCCGAGATAACCCACTTCTTAAAAAACAGGGCACAGTTATATGTGGGAGCCTTCCAGCGAGTAAGCAAGGGTAAGCATCTGGTAATTAATTCCCTCTGGTGCTGGCCAAAAGCCTGTATGCCACAGGGAGGCCATGCCCAGAGCAAGGGGCTCCTCACCAGGCATGGTGGGCACAGTTTAAAAGCCCACACTGACCAACACAAAAGGAAATACTGAGCTGTGCAACACTCCTCTCCTCCAGGTCCTATGGCACGAATGTGGCCGTACTAACCCCTGCCTAGTCTTGGGCTGCAGCCAGTCCCACTGGAAGCTTTTCCCTTTGGATTAAGTCTTCAATGTATACCTTTTTGTATCCAGCACAACCTGAATTCCAATGGCCAGCAGTAAGAAAGTCACAGCAACACAGGGTTTATCTCACACAATCACAATTACCATTGTGATACTTTTCTTTCATTTATACCAGAGACTCTTAGCTTGCTTTCTATTTCATCTGCTTCCCAGAGACCAAATTTACCTCCCTTAGCAATGTTTTGCCCCATAAATGAACACTTCATGATAGATGCACTACTATACCTTACACATGACATTTCCTGTAGAGCAAAAAAGGCTCTTAAAGGGACTTTGTGACTATACCCTACTGAAGCTGAAGAAGCCCAGATATAATTAAGAATGGCAGTTGGCTGGCAGTCCCTCAACAGCAGCCGCACCACGTCAGTCCTTTTAAAATCAGCAAAATAAAAAGAAGGTCATTCAAAACTGTGTTTTGGGGCCAGGCACTTGCAGGAGAACTGAAAATAATCTAAACTAACAAGCTGGTACCATTCAAAAGTACACTACAAAATAAAGCACACTTATTGATGATTTGGAAGTAGAGGTTGTAATAGTTCTGAAATAAAATTTCTGAAAGCTCTGAATATTATTTTCTGAGATTTTCCTCTTCCTATATAGCCAGTGGTTTTATAAAGGCATTTTATTTAAACCACACCTATTATATAGTCATGTATTCTTTTGAGGATTACATGAGCTACCTTAACTCATGTTGATAATACTGCATTCAACACACATCCCCACTGAAGCTGATACAGGATTAGGTACTAGCTAACATGAGGACTAGCATCAGAATCTGACCCTTACTATTGGGAAACTCAGACAGGATCTTAACCTCACAAAGAACCCAAAACGCTTTACAGATTGAATATGCAGTAATTGATCACTCAGGCTGAGGTGTCCTCAGGAATCTCTCATCAGTTGTACATGAGCTATGCTAGGACTACAGCTAAGATGGCACATTTTCAAACATAAGCTGAAAATATGTAGAAGTCTTCTAAAATGAGGGACAGTCTAGCTATTAAAAGCAAAATCAGCTCCCATCTTTTAGCTGTTTTAAGTTGCTGACAGCTGGCTCAGTCTTCCCACAAGTAGCTCTAGTTTATTTAAGAATGCTTCATTTTTCCTGTACCAATATTTTTCATTTGCTATTTCCTACCTTAAAAAATTAGCTAATTGAAAATGTAAATTATATAAATCATGTATCAGAAAAAATTAAAGCACATAAGTCAAAAGCATTGCTTTACTTGTTTTACAAATTACAAGACTTGAGACCTGTGTCTCCACATGCTGCCCCAGAGCTGTGCCAGAGTTCTGCCCACTATATCACAATGCCACCAAGAATGCTGCTGAGTTACTCCTTGCAGCTTTCTCTGCAATGGAAATATTCCTTTCAGAGCATTCTTTCGTTTAGTCAATTTTTAGTCAAGTGAATTTCCAAGTGGTCATGTTCTGGTGGATGAAAAAGCTGTTTTCCAAGTGCTGCAGGGAAACATGATTTTATTTCTGTATTTGCTTCCCTTGGAATTTAAAAATAAATGTGACCAACATCTCTATCACAGGTTCTGAAAGAAGCTAAATTCTAGACCAAGATAAAATTAATTTTAAAAATATCCATTTCTTCCAACAGTGGAAACAACTTTGACAAAATAAGAAAGTGAGCAGTACCAATAAAGTGATGTGTTGTCTTGCCACTCTGCCTTGTGCTTGCCTGGCTTTCTTCTATGCATTTAAAAATAACTCAGATACTTTCACACAGGATCTCTGTGATGCTTTTCATTTATCTGTTCCTTTGCACTTCCAGCTAACATCTAATGCAGGAGGTCCCTGCTCTGCTGTGAAGGCATCTGGTTCAGCTTCACAAGCGAGCAACCTGTGAACTGCAGAGTTTGTGCAGGAGCCACACTGCTGGACTTTAACAGCAGTTTTCACTTAGCTCTCAGCATCCAGAAGCCACTTTGCATTCAAGTCATCCTAACTTAAGCAAGAGGTATATAATGCACAAAAGAAATAAAATGAAAAAACCCAAAATGCTACTTCTGCCTGGACTGAGAAATCTGTTGGCAGGGTTGTGCCTTCCACTCCTGCACAAGAGACAAGGCAGTGCAATTTTCATTAAGTTTTCTAACTGTGTCACAGCAAAACTGGAGCCATGCCACCAAGTTATATTCACCCTCCAGTAAAGACGGCAGCTTACTCCACCTCTTGTTTGACTTCAAGGATTTTATCCAGAACAGTGGCATTTTTGCAGTGAGAACTGTGCCTGCCAATGTCATGGTGGTCTAAGTTCAAACCCTGTTTACGACAAAAGCGAGAGTGTCTAATTATGGCACATTCCTAAATACAATGAATCAACCACAGTCATGGAGCACTTGGAGGATTTGATAAAGTTCTGCCACAAATTCTGTTTTAAAACTCCATGTTTTCATGTGGAGTGGACAGGCTCTGTGGGGGAAAAATTAACAAACCTTTGAAAAAAACCAAAGCTGCATAATCTGTGGTATTTCAGTTGGTCTTTATCCGCAAAATCCCAGATCTTTGTTTAAGCTACAAACAGACTATAAAAATCAGCTTGCTGGCCTCTCTCCTTATTATCCACATCCCTGCACAAATCAAATGAAGCTTTTGCTGTAAAGCTGATAAAAAACACCACACACATGAGCAAGCTGATGTATTTAAAAAGTGGTTATCATTTCTAATCCTTTCCTCTCTCTCCAGGGAATATAATATTTCCAAGGAACACACAAAACTCCACCACTGAGCACACATCAGCACTTATACTTGTTTTGATTGGGGATTTTCTAAAATAACAATGAATGAAGTAGTCTGGCATTATTGTTGATTTTTAGCACCTAGGGAAGCAGTATGACAGTCATCCAATTGTTTAAAATCAGTGAATAGCCAGGACCAGTTCTGACAAATATTTGTACTCATAATCTATTTCAAAACCTCACAAAATGAACTACAGTACCTGGTTTGATATCAGGCTGATGCTTTTGCCATTTCTTTGTAGATAAACTGCTCTGTACAACCCCACATGTAATCCAGAACAAGAGAAGTGGTTACAGATGCTAAACTTATGCCTGAGCTCTCTTAGCAGGCACTGGGATTTGTTTGAGATTCAGGGTATTGACTGAGATGCTGTCCAGTTCTACTTCCTTGCCAAACAGAGCAAATTTTATTATCTAATGTAGACATATCCAAGTGATATATCTAGATGCACTCTAGACAACCAAGTTTAGATTCATGAAGAGTGTAATGCTCATTTCACACGGATGTAAGTCTAGTCTTGCAACTTATTGCAAGCCAAGGAGTGACAACACTGGGAAACCAAGGTGGTGTAAGATTCATGTCCCACCTCCTAGAACTCAGTTTTTCGAACTGATTTGTTACAGACTTGAGCCAAAAACTAGGAAGTCTGACTTCAAGTCTCTTATGCAGAGAGGTTTAAATGTCTCTCTTCACATTGTGCACTGTAGAACTTCGTCTGCACAAAGACTGTCTTATAAATAAAGCTGCAGCCATGAGTTATGGTTTTTATACTCTTGAAAATATACGAAAACACACATACACACAGGCACAAAGAATACAAAAGAGAAATAATCACTTAACTGACAAATTTCTGATGGTTTCAGAATGGAGAAAGGTGCTTCTTCAATGTGGGCTTGAGCACAGCGAGTCTTACATTCACGACAGAGGTTTGTGTGTCAAACACCATTAACATTTCATGTTGTGTGTGATTCTTAACTTGTGTAACACACCACATGCATTATGCTACTTAAATTCTATCAATTTAGCCATGTCCTAAGAGCCTCACCTTTTACATGAAGGCAGTAGGCCATTTACATTTACAAGCATCATAGGGAGCAGGGTGAGGTAACAGCCTGCTCCCTGCCAGGCAGTGGGTGACCTTGAAAACAGAAAAGGACAAGGAAATAGAGATGAATCTACTAACGTAACAAATATTTTTGCTTTGCAAATTTTTAAGTGTTGGTAAACAGCAGGAACAGCACTTTAGAAGTAGCCACAGAAATTGGGAATTATGAAATATCCAAGTGAAATTTATTCACTGGATTTAAGCCAGTAACATCTGTAGAATTTTCTCTTGTAAATAAGGTCCTTCTGTTTCAATTTTATCTGATACTTTCTGTCTTTTTTTTACATTAAAATATATAAAGCAAAACCTCAAGCCTAATTTGCTTCAGAAGCAGCACAGACAAGTAGCTGTTTGAGAAAACTAAATTTAATTGAACGTGGATATGTAATTTAAAGAAATGGAAACAAAACTGACATTAGAGAAGGAGTAAGCAATTATTCCAGTAAATTCTCTTCTCTTTTGCTAAAAGAAGTTGTCAGGGTTTTGTCAGGTGTTTTTTAAATTTGGCAATTTCTGTTAAACGAATAATCAGATAAAACAAATAAAAACAGAAGTAACACCTGTGTAGTCTGACATGAGCACAGACTTAAATCGAATTCAACTTTTAACAGCCGCCCTCAGGTGCCTGAGGAATCATAGCAAGGTAATTCAAACACTGTTAGGCCAGTTTTCAATGGACTTCTGTCAGTTGAACAGCTGATAAAAGCCATCTGGACGATCAAATACTGCATAGTTCAAGATACAGAAAGTGGTGAATATATGTAAGCCCAATCAGTCTGAATGACAGATCTGCCTTCTCACTGCCTTGTTTTCTGTTACTGTTTTTGACAGCTATATATATTCCATTTTCAACAGAGTTCAGAAGTCCAGGCCCTATCTATATGGCATTTTTAATTCACATCTACACAAATGTCATGGTATTTCTCTAGGGGGAAAAAAGTGTAGATGCTGATTTTTGTGTCATCTAATAAAATTATTGTACAGTTCATTCAATTATATTTTCTTAGGCATGTATGTATAGGGGTACCTAACAGTTACAAGACAAATGACAGAAAAAGATAAGATGATGCAGTCTACACAAGCTGTCACTACCACCTGAATAGATATGATTGAAGAAGTGGTATAGTAGAGACTTAGTCTTTCCCGGGGACCTAACAGGTTACCTCTCCTACCCCAACTGAGACAGCTATGAATCACTAGCACAACTGTCATGTGATTTGGACAAGTATTGCCCTTTTCTATCAGATATTTAATAACAGAGAGAGACCAGAATTTATCTTCTGCCTCTAAGACGCTTTCTCACCTATGAGAAACTAAGAATTACCTAGATGATAAAAACTTAACTGACGAAAATGCTGGCTATTTGCAGGACCAGATTTTTCCATGGCACAGATTTGCTCTTTAAATGTGCTTTGATATGCAGGTCTGCATTTTCAACTGCAATAGTAATATCAACCACCTAATCTTACAGTGGCTTGCCACACACAGGAGGCATTTATGTCCTCTGCATGCCTATGACAATCTTCCCCTCAAACTGCAAGTAAATTCCAGTGATTTTGTGGAAAATTAGATGTGTTGGATTTTGAAAATTAGGCAAATTTTTATGGCCTTAGACACATATTTTAGAACATATTCTAAGACCCTGTTGTGGACACTTGTTTTCACTGTTCATCATTTTCATAGTGTAAAGTGCTGCCTTGGTAGTAAGGATTGGAGATACAGGAACACATGTAAGTAGAACCGGTGTTGCAAACAAAGACAAATATTTTACTTCAAACATCATGTCCAAAATTCACACCATCTGATTCCATCTAAGACTTCTGGACTTCTATCTGCGAGAAGGTCAACTAGAAAGTCTTTGCAGTTGATTTGTGCGGAAGGTAACCCTCTGATGAGCCTGGAGGCTCCCAGAACTTGTACGTGTGGATAGTCTGAGCTGTCTGATATCCATCTCCCGTGTGAGGAAGTGTTTAGGATAGGCAATCAAAAAAGGCATCTGGATTTGTCCAACAGGAAAACTCTTACTGGAATTAACTGTCACAATCTGAATAGACAAGATTCTGATCCTGTTAGCTGCAACGCTTAGACCTCCACTTGTTGAGGTGTAACTTCAGTCACAAATGACAGCAGAAGGAAGCAGCTTTATTTAGCATATACAATATATGTGCTAATACATTGCTTTCAGTCTTATCTACAGATTTTGGTTCTGAATTAAAGAAGAAAAAAGTTTGCAAATGCACAAATTTTCAGGACAGTTACTGGACAGGAATCACTGTGTATAGAATTTTTTAACCTCCAGGACAATAAAAATGTCAGAGACAAAATAAAGGAGAGCATGGTAATTTTCCTCATAAAAACTGGAAATTATATAAAAAACAAGCTAAAAAAGGCTGTGCTCAACAGGAAAGTGTCTCTTCTCCATTGATAATATGATGCACCCAGACATACCACAGAAGATTAGAAATAACCTGCAAGGTTTTATTACCTTTGATTTTAACTCTGTGCTACATAAAATTATTTTGTATTTTGCACTAGAAAATGCATGGCATATGATTAATGATGGCAGTGTGGAAGAGAGGATTTTTTTTTCTCCTGTGGAAGATCCGTGAATTCTTCTCAGACCTCAAACACTACTTATAGCAAGAGAAAAATATTTGCTTTGCAATTTATGGTGCTATACAACTCACAAGAGGACCAGTTTAGATCACGCATGCTTTCAAGTTGCTGGATACATAGCTAGACCTCATTGAGCCTGATCTTAGAACCAGATTTGATCTCTTAGAACAATAAGCAACTTAGCACAGTATTTGGCAATTTTCCAGGTCCTGAGAAAACAGCAGTTCCCATGCTATTTCAGTGCCTTCTATCTAAAATGAGGAAAAATGTGGCAAAGGTGACAATACCAGATTAAACAAGAGCAATATGTTATAGTAAAAGAAGAGATTAACTAAAGAAATAATTTTCTAACTACCCAGAATCTTGCCCAAAGCTTCAGGAATTCTAAAAACCTGATTTTTTAGTGAAATTTCAGGAATTCCAACTCAGAGGATTTGTGTTTTCTTCCCATCATCTATACATAACTAGAGCAAGACATTTCAAATTGTACCCATCATTTCCAGAAGTTTTTTAATACTACTTATCCAGGTCATGTGTTGTCTTTCAGAAGAGATAAGACCTCAGAACACTGAAAAATTTGAGGAAAAGAAAATCCATCTTGATGTCTACTTTAAACAAATGCCACAACATAATTACTATATTGTTCAGGTGCTAGGTTTTCCTGCATGGACCTTATTTGCTATAAGCCAAATACTGACCCTCAACTACACCTGAGCAATACACACACTAAAAAGAGTATTTGTTGTCTGTCCTTCTGCTACCTCCTTCTGCTGCATTTACCCCCCAGGGAGATACTACAAACTTTGTGACCGTTCATTTTCCCCTGTACCAGATACCCCTCAACATCTCAGGTCCCATTTCTCTGCAGAGCAGCTTCAGCAGTGACCTTCTTTATCTCCAGCTATAAGAAGAATTTTGTCCTGTGGTAGGGCCCCTGCTGTCTCTTTTCATGCATGGGAGAGGAGGGGATGAAGTGGCAAGGAGCTCCAGTGTCCAAATTCTACAGAAACAAGAATAATAAAACTGTTCCCAACTGTGTTAAATTTGTAGACCATGACACTTTCTGAGATTTGAACTGTGGTACTCTTTTAATTCCAAACAACACTTATCTGGCCAAAGAGATGTATTACTAATGAACACTTGTGTCCCAATAAACTTAAAAGAAATAGCACAGTCTGATCAAACTTCAAAAGAAATGCAGGTGGTCTTCAGTAAAATTCTGCATAGAACTGCTGTTTGAACAGGAAAAGATATGGACTGAATCTTGCAGTTTTTTACTTTAACAAATTTTTTTTAAAAAGAATCCTAAAGCTCAAACCAGACAAATACCTTCTAACAGATGGCTCGGTTAGGTGGGATGTATCAGTAAAGTCCTAGTTTCAAAGCATTTCGAGGAACATAGACTCATATAATAGCTAGAGTTAGAAGGGACCGTAAGGATCATCTAGGAATCCTTGCAACTATAAGCCTAAAAGTGCATGGTGAGGGGAAAGTAGGCTCAACACCTGGAATGTCAACATTCCCAAACACAAAAAACAGATGGTTCTTTCTACTAAGAGGCAGGGAACAGCTCCTAGAGCCAATTCATCTTCCAACCATATGGGAATTACAGTCATCCTAGAGGCTGCAGAGAGGCACTCCTGTGTGCCACATAGCATGGTGCTATGCACTGACAGCTCAGAAGCTGGTAAGGGTAATAAGTCTTTCACAGAGGGGATCCAACAAACCAGAGCCCCTTCCTGCCCTCTCCCACTTTTATGTTCTCAGATTATACAGAAGGTCAGGATGTGAAAGTCTATGAGGGAACTGGGCACTCAACTGCCATAGAGAAAGAACTGTCAAAAAATAACTGACTACTTAAGATGTCATGTTAAGTAAAAGCAAAGGAGGACTTTGAAACATCACTACCTATCCTCCCCATACCTTTTTATTTTTATTAGACAGAAAATTGGACTATGCTACTCTGAAGCATGTCTAGAGCACTGGGTGGAGGAGTCCAATGAGATATAACTTTAGCTGAGCATCTTATGACCTTTCCACCATCCTGAAATAGTTTTCATTACACTTTTGGCAATGGATAGATTTGGGCCAATTTCAAATAAAAGGATGCTCTTATGTGGTCCATAGGAAAACAAATAAGAACTTGAGTCACTTACGACACATCTCGAGGAATTGATGGCATCAGATTGAATCATCTACATTAAGTATATTATCTCGGAAATAACGCCTTGCAGTTTTGAAGCACCTGAGAAAATACTGTGGATTGGAAACTTGAGGAGGATCATCTTTAGTGCACTGCAATTGTAAATAGCAATGATGGCAGACAGATGAAAGATTCTCTGCTGTTTTGAAAGATAAATACAGTCCAGAAATCATAAAAGCATCTTTAGTGACAGCAAAGGACATATAAAACATACAAGACATACAAAGCATACATCTTTAGTGACATACAAAAGCTCTGTAAGAATAAACAGGATATTAGCTGAAATTCATTACTGCTGCCTTTGTAGATGTCTATAGTTAAGCTAGTTCAGCCACAGGAAAAACCTGATTGCTGCTATTCTCAGTGAGCACACGGCATCTGAGATGTGAAACAGGAAGTTAGATTTCTTTTGGAAGAAGAAAAAGAAGAAGATGTAACTTTTAAGAAAGGTTTCCAGTGATGTGAGTCTGTTAATGGTTCTCAGCAGCCCCACTAAAGAAGTCTGAACTACGTTTGAAACAGGAAAAAAAAAGAAAATTCCTTTTGAGGATTTGTAGACATTTTCACATCATCCAAGGAAACTTTTACACGTTTTGTTAAATGATTTTTATGTTATCTGTCATCCTGTTGCCCATATAACATGACCCATGTCTATCATAAGTCTGAAAAATAAGCAATGGGTTAAAAAGTTGGTACCTGTTTCTCCATTTTTTTAAATTTTACCAACCAGAGTTAAGAGAGAAAACGGACAGGAAAAAAAAAAAAAAAAAAAAAAAAAAAAAAAAAAAAAAAAAAAAAAAAAAAAAAAAAAAAAAAAAAAAAAATCACATACTCTTTGGTTTGTACTAAGACAGGGTATTCTTGCAATTTGTGTAGTGCTGATGGCGCTGGGCAGAACTCATCCAGACACAGGCAAGTGTGATTTACAATGTTGGTGAGGAGGGAGGAGGGACTGATGCCATGTACCCAGATCTCTGCAAAGCATTTGACACTGTACCACACAACAACTTTGTCTCTAAACTGGAGAGACATGGATTAGGTGCATGAACCACTCAGACAACAAGGAATTGTCAGGATGGTTGTACTCAAAGAGTTGTGGACAAGTGGCATTCCTCAGGAGTCTGTATTGGGACCAGGGCTGTTTAACACCTTTATCAATGACATGGTCAGTGGGATCAAGAGCACCCTCAGTATGGCTGCAGATGACACCATTCTGTGTGATGCAGCAAGGCTGGAGGGAAGGAATGCCATCCAGAGGGACCTGGGGAAACTCAAAAAGATTGTCTGGAGGCTGGAGAACTTCTCCTATAAAGAAAGGCTGAGAGAGATGTGTTGTTTCAGCCTGAAGAAGAGAAGGCTCCAGGAAGACCTTACAGCACCTTCTAGTACTTAAAGGGGGAGGGACTTTTCAAAAGGTGTTGTAGTGATAGAACAAGGGGTAATGGCTGCAAACTAAGAGGGTGGGTTTAGATGAGCTATTAGGAATAAATTCTTTACAATGAAGGTGGTAAGATTATGGAAAACGTTTCCCAAAAAAACCTGTAGTTGCCCCATCCTGGAAGTGTTCAAGGGCAGGCTGGGTAGGGCTTGGAGCAGCCTGGTCTACTGAAAGGTTGTCATGGTCCTGCTCGTGGCAGGGGGTTGAAACCAGATGATCTTTAAGGCCTCTTTCAACAAAAACCACACTACTATTCTATAACTAAATATGATATAATTTGAAGTATAATAGTAGAAATAAATAATGGAAAAATAGAGTGGCAAATGATGAAGAGGAAATCTAAGAAAGAGCTGCTTCTCCTTCTCAGTCCAGAAAAATCTTAGATTAAGTCAAAATTTCAGACCAATATTTTGATGAAGAGTCTAGCTAGACATATAAAACATCATTTCATAAAGTAACAGTGACAAAAATAGTATAACTATGATGGTATAAAGGAGCAGAGTAAGACATAAGCAGTTGAAAAGCGTCCAAAAAAAATGAAAGTATAATTTTTTCAGTGAGAATGAAAATCATATAGTAATGTGCATTTGAAACACTGTATTGTTCTATTGTAACACAGCTGTTTGATGAAGGCTCCCAGCTCTTTTCTCTCATATTAAAACTGTTCCAAAATTTCATGGTAAAGACTCATGGTTGTCCCTTCCAATCCTGCTGACTTTTGCTTTCAAATTCAACACACATAGAAGTACAGTTTAGATCCTATCAATAGGTCTAGAGAAATGTGTCATGGTCTGGTGAGTAAATGTATCAGTTTCATAAAGACAAATTATATATATGCTGTGCAATTCCAATAAACCTTACTTTAAAACAGTAGTGACAGAAGGGGAGTACTCAATTGGCAAGACATGCAAACCAGAACATTTTCACATGCCAATATTATCTCATTAAAGCCTTGCTTAAAAATGATTTTAACATGCTCCCTGTAAACAATATATTTTGTTTGCTGTCTCTGCTATTAACTAGCACTTTCAGAAGATACTGAGATGTCTTTAAACAATCATTCAACTTAAACAGACTAGAATGACTATCTCATAGTATACTATCCAAACAAGCAAGAATAAAATAATGACATTCTTCTCTTTTCTAGTAGGACATCTAAAAGTTAAATTCTTAGTGATGAATGCTTGTTCTTGCTAACTCTCTTGCAGTCTACTTCATTACTTTTTTGTAACAAGATGCACTTCTGGTGGCCCAGTCCATGGAAAGCTCTGTTCTGTAGATTGTGCCATAGCTCTCACTGACTGCTTCTGCTGATAAAAAACTGTCGTTTCTGTCCTAGCTAATGTTCCCCATGGATGTTACCCTCATTTCTATTACTTTTGTGTGCTGCTGATGACCAGTGCACTGAGCAGAGTGACCAGGTACACACATTTGTGCTCAGGATAGCAGTAACTTGCCAAAGAGGAGCAAGCATTGATCCTCATTCTAGCAGCTGTAGCAAAAGCCACACCAAAAGCTAATGTTCCATTACACTGTGCTCAGATGCCAGGGGTTATTCAAATTGAAGCTGACAGCACAATCTTAATCCTGCTTCCCTGTGCATCTGTATTGCAATAATACAGAGTGTAATTATATGATCACATATATTTGCACAAATTAATTTAATAGTATACAAATTTACTACAATGTAGATATATGTGTGCACCTTCCTACAATCAAGAAACATATCAAGGTGTATTAATACTTATTTGAAATCATGCAGTTCACAATATATCTACTGACACATTGGTTATGTTCTGTTGAAAGTTATTGCTAAAAGCAGCCAAAGTTATATTTATCATATCTGAGCTCTCTACTGTAGAATCACATAATCAGATCCTAAATAGGTCTTTTGTCTTTGTTATTATTGAAGAGAATTGATGGGGGGAAAGAAGCTTCAGAAGAAACGTTTTCAGATTTAAGACTGGCTTTCAAAGTATGCCAAGAGCATGCATGATGACCTTATTCCCTGAGGGATGTGGTTTCTACATAGCACTCTAGGACTGTTAGATGGGGCTGATTCCTCCACCCAATGTGGGGAAGTGGGTCCAAGCAGCAAAACAAGCTGCCAAGCCTGGCCACTGGCTCACTCCAAGGGAGGTCAGCAGCACTGGAGGGGCTGACACACAGCTGTACAGCAAGGCTACCGACCTCACAAACACTAAAATAAGTGAAAAGGGTGGGATATTGTGTGCTGAATAGTCTATCTCCTTCTCCACAGTTGTAGAGCAAAAAAATTCAAGCAGGTGTTTGTGGATGAAGAATTGTCATCAGACCAGGAAAGACTGTCACAGGAACATGACTGGTGCTGAACACGTAGAATAGACTCCTCCAGGACTTGCATGCTTTTCATGAAAGTAAGGGAGAAGACCAGAGGGTTATTAGGTCCGTGGTATAAATTATATCAAAAGTAAAATTAAATGAACTTTTCATCCCAGGATGGCACGCATGGCTCCTGGCTGGGTGCCTAATGAAGGCATTATCACAAAGGAATTCCTGCTCCATACCTAAATTCCCACTCACTTTTTAGCTCAGTTAAGGAGCACTTTTCTGAAGACGGTGGCTGAATCACCTCACTTTCGTCCATGATGTGGAGAGCTCTCCAAGCTCACAGACTCTACTCCCTTTGTAGGAAAAGAGTCAGATGGACTCCAGGAATGCACATAATGCATGTCAGCCATTAACAGGCAGGTAGTTCACTAGACTGGGCTGGACCTAGTCTGAAATAAACCTCTGCAAAACATGAGTTGTGTGGAAGTCATGCCCTCAATATTGCAATTCCTCCTGCACTGCACTGCCTGCTGATGTCGGTGTAGCATCCAGCCACCGGCACAACAGATTATAAACTCAATCAACAAGCTGGCCCTCAGACTACTAAGAGTACAAACTCTAACTTTCTGAAGATGATTTGAATATATTTTCTGTTTAGTCAAGAACCTTTTCCCTACCATAATACAACTCCCAAGTTGTACATAAATTCACACTACAGGCTGTGAACATTTCATTAAGCTAAGCTTAACCCTTCTCAAATGAAACCCTCTGTTTCATTTGTTTTAACGCTATTAACTAATTCCATTAGTTGTGCACGCATAATGGCGAAAAGAAGAATAATGAACAGAAACTGCCTGGAAAGGAAAGACATTTCTTTGTTTTCCAACTTGATATAACTTCTTGGTGTAAGGCCATGTTGTGGCTTAAAATCTCTTTCCCTGGACTTTTTTTTTTTTCTTTTTCTCTTTTTTTTCTTTAAGACCATGACCTGGAGCATCCCTTTGGATTACAGAATTTGATGCACAGCCAGCCATGCATGTGCAACTGTCCCTAAGAGCCAAGCCTCAGTAAAGCTGGTGTGCCTACAATCTTGAAACAAAAATAGCTGTCAAATCAAAACTAATTTGCCACAAAAGAAAGCACAGATTCACAGTTAGAGAATACCAAACTAGTTTGAGTTTAAATTTGCTTAAAAAATAGGGACTTGATTTTATAAAAGTGTATTTTTAATCTCTCTAATATAACTTAATAATGGATGAGTTGATTTTCTTTAAGTCTAAAGGTGGGGGTAGTGGGGGTAAATAAAGGTAATGTCAATTTTTTAGTGGGGAAAAAGTTTTAAATTCTGTCAGAAACTAAAAGAGGGGAGGGAAACACAAACAATTATACGGCAGACTGCTGCTATCACATGTGACATGAAAAATATGTTAGTTTAATCTTCCCTGGACCAGGGTTTCTTTTTACCTTCTTTTAGTGAATTAAATCATGTACTACAAAGGAATTTGGATATGAATGAAAGGAACAAGATTGATATCAGGATGAAAAGTAATGCTGTATTAATTCAAGTTCAGACATTAAAGACAAAAATAAAATTGAATTACATAGTGTTCTAATATTTCTGGACTAGATAAAATTGTATATAAAAACCTTTATCATAGCCAAATGGAGTTGGGAGTAATGGATTTCTAATAGATAAAACAAAATGGTCAACATCTACTATCAGGTACTCAGTGAACTACATCAATGGAGTTGACTCAGAAGTGGCCATTGCATAGACAGCTGTGTACTGGTGCTTCTCATCACATATTCCTGTACTATATCTAAAATGGTAAGCTAAGATTAGCCCAAGTCAAGGATAAAAAGTAGATGTTTGAAGTTGAATAGTGTGAAAAAGGAAGCATTGATAATGAAGGAATAGCACTTTCATGGCCCTGGAGTCAAGGTGCAAGCCTCTTTGGCTGAAGGAACACTTATATGTAGGCAGTTTATTCTGGAGCAGAGCTGTGGAAGAGACATCACCCAGACTCTGCATGTGATAGTGCCTTTTAGCAACAAAATTATCTCAACCACTGACGATTCATATGTCTTGTCTGGGTGGCAGCATGCAAACAGCCCTACACAGCATAACCACAAGGTTGCAGGTAATGCCATGTGCTGGGACAGTGTCTCCTCAGCAGCCCAGAGCTTGCTTGCAATCCTTCTCTTGGCTTTCTCATCCAGTATAAAACCAAGCACTCTTAATGACCAGAACAAGAGCCTTCAAAGAAGAGCATATCTGGAACAACAGACCTGCACTAGCACTTTCTCCTGTACAGGCAGAGCTGGACACTAGTGTCTTTCATGAGCCAGGATATTCCCAGCAGTTCAGCAGAAAATAGTTCAAACTCCACAAAAACAAAGGAATATCATAAATCTTAATCATTCTGTTCCAAATCCTATACATAAATTGTCCTTGCTCATGTAAATTTTTAATCGTATCTGTGTACTGAGTTCTTGAAAAATCCTAAGCAAATACTTCACAGAGACCACTTCTCTGTGAATATACAGAGAGAAGAAACAAGAAATGCAAGGTACTGCTTACACTGCTATATGCACCAGAATGAACTTAAAATATTATGGTATAAAACCTATATGGATCAGAATAGTGGAACAGCAAAATGTCAGCAACATTTTAAAGGTAATATAATTTGGAGTGCAGAATTCAATATGATAAAGAATGATAGTCACTGTATAATACCTGAGCCTTCCCACACATAGCAGACTTTAAAAAAAAAAAATTCATGACTGCATTAATTCAAGGAAACTTTCAATATGGAATTGGGAATAGTATCTCAGTGTCCAGAATCAGCTTTTGGGTCTATTTCTACTAATCATGGTGCTGCAGCTGACCCAGTTTAAATGTATTTCTATAAAGATTCCATAATTTTCGGTGATGTAGCATGTTGTGTTCTTCTAAGCCATTTAAAAATATTGCACTATAGTAAATACCTAGCGCCTAAAAATAAGGTACATCATGTGGAACAGTTCTACTGCATCACAGAA
The DNA here is from genome assembly GCA_013389925.1 of Aegithalos caudatus. Taxonomy (NCBI): domain Eukaryota; kingdom Metazoa; phylum Chordata; class Aves; order Passeriformes; family Aegithalidae; genus Aegithalos; species Aegithalos caudatus. The sequence continues at coordinate 121,363 of WEIU01000721.1, read as the reverse complement.
ATACAATGTAAAAGTCTTAATAAAGTTTTATTTGTACATTAAAATCAAGCATGCACATTTTGTGTAATAGAACCTACACTATATTAGGATGCATGTTTGTGTATTTGACTATGTTCTATTTGTGTGTGCATACAAGGTTTGCAAGATTAAATCTGTGGGTAGAGGAGCAAATGTTTTTATTATCTGACCTTGAAAAATATCATCTGCACCTACAAGCCTTGTCTGGATGGTGTACTAAAGCCATGAAGTATGCAACACCACTAACTGCACTGGTAAGACTAAATGCGTAATACAGAATTTATAAATTATTATAAAGTCATCATAATATGCATAAACTTCCAAGAACAAGTAGGATTTTTTTTCTGGATCACCTATACATGAGGATTCAAAAAGGGAAGAAAAAAATCTGGCCCATAGTTTAGTTATTCGGTGCTCTATAAAAAGAGATTTTTTTTAATACCTTCAGGCAATCCAAGTGTTATAATTTCTACCAATTGTGGATAAAACTACTATACTTAATTAAATGCCTCTCTTTGTTTTGGAAATGAGACAATATGAAAATATCCTCTACCTCGAAACTTTCATATTTTTATGGTGTTGCTTAGGTAATTCATAAAGTGAGGTGTTTCACTTCTGAAAAAGAAATAATGAGTGCAA
>WEIU01000721.1:68740-117349 GCA_013389925.1 Aegithalos caudatus | reverse complement strand
CCCTTCCTTCCTCCCTTCCTTCCTTCCTTCCTTATCTATCCATCTACCTATCCATCTATATATCTATCTATCTATTAAGAAAAATCCAACAGGGTTCATGAGCCGAGTAGACAAAAAGAAAAAAAAAGGCATAGAATGGAAAGCATGGTATAGTTACCTTGTACATTCCAAACACAAACTGCAGTAGAAATTATAACAGAAAATACATATTCAATTATCAGCTACAGATTCAGAGCAACAATAAAACTGAAATCACTATATTTTCCTAGGGATAGGGAGAGCAAAGAGCTCAAATTGTTCCTTTTGAAATTTCTACTGTGTAACATTATGCAATGCCATATAAAATTGGGTGATGAAAGCCTATAAAAAGTGCCTGAAATTTTCAATATATTCTACATCTATAAGCTTAAATAAATCCATTTTGAGGACTCCATCATATCTACCACACACAAAATTTTTTTACGGCTACAAATGTAATAGCTTCTGCTTTTGCTTCCTCACAGTATTATAGCTCTTCCATGGACAGAAATCATTTAGTGAACAGAAGAGAAACGTAGACAACCTCTAATTTTCTGTACAGTGGCAACTGCATTCATTATGCATTAAAGTAGCACTTTCCCTGAAAGAGTTAACTTTCTAGCTCCTATTCTCTGCAGTGCTGCATAAACACTGCACATTATTCTTACTGAGCATGCTTCATCTTTCCTGTCTTCACAGTCTTGGGCTGTCAATCACCTGTCAGTCCCTACCACATCAGCACAGTGCGCATCACCAGGCTGTCAGCACAGCAGCTGATGAGACTCTGCTAAGAGCTGTCAATCAAACTTGTTTCTCTTATCTGTTCGGGAAATATTTTGTCTCTGAGAAACAAAGAACCTGGGCAACAATGGATCAGAGTCTAGTATTTACTCTTTTACGGGGATGGAAGCCTCTTAACAGGAAATGAATCCTTTATCCACAACAAGGAAACAAAAATTCTGCTCCATTAGGCATATTTTCTTTTTTTAATTTTGCTTAAATCCTATTTATTTCTTGAATAAACAAATCAGGGCATAATATATTAAAGAAAATTTCTTTTTGCTTTCACTATAGAATGAACTTCATGTGTTTACTTCTTAGTTTCTGTTGACTATAATTAAATGCAGCATCTCTGTTTCAGGAATCTTTTCTTGTCTTTAACCATTGGAATGTGTGAGGTTTCTCTCCATCTCAGGGTAGCCAAAAAAACAGACTAGAGAAACGCACAATTTACAGCTTTGTTAACTTAAAATATATCTTTATTTTCTGTAACATTTTCATTAAAATTTCAACACAGAATTCAGTAACATGAGTAGGGTTCATAGATAATAGCAGACCAAAAGAATAGCTGAGGGGTATAAGCAAGTAGGAGAAAAACATATTTCCAGTGGCTGAAAGAAGATAGTATCTTCTTTCTGGAATGCTGTGCCAAAGGAGGAAGGATTGCAGAAGGTAAAGTTCTTGCATCTACAGAAATCAAATGCTAAAGAAAGACAAAAAGAGCTGCAAAGATGGGCACAGCAGCTATTTCTGGTCTGACACAGAATCTCTGCATGAAAAAGTTAAGCTGGGCTTTCAAGTCACATCTATCCAAGGCAGAATATTGTTCTGCACAGATAACTAGGTCTAGGTCTAACAAACCCGGCAATCAAATAATTAACACCAGAGGATCACTGAAGTAACAAACCTCTGCTCTTCCTGGGGCATAAGTAAATATCTTTACATCCTGTGCCATGCAGATATAGGGACATTTAAAGCTAGCTCGAGTATCAGTACATGGTGTTGCCTGACATGAAGCAAAGTAAACATAACCCAGTGACTTAAAATCCCCATTTTGTACCATATCTATTTTTCCCTACAAATGAAACAAACTCAGAGCTGACAGTTGAGGAGAAACATTAAGAACAGCAAAGGGAAGAAAACTGCTTCTCTCAGTATAGAGAGGAGTGCTATAAAACATGGTAATATGAATGAAAGACCTAAAAATATTTTGTGTTCTTCATAAAGATTCAAGTTTGGGCCATGAAAGTAAATAAGCAACTTTGTTTTCTGAGACAAAAATAAAAGGTTAGTTCACAAGCCTTACAATCCATTGGACAAAAAGTATATTAAAAATTAAAAGGGGAGGCAATTAAAAGTAATTTTAAAAAAAATCTTCTACCACTTACACAAACACTGATTTACAGGCCTACTCTGAACATTTGCATTGGCTGTGGAATTGGACTGTTCAGCTAAGAGCAGAAGGCAGAGAGAGTCAGTTGAGAAACAGACTATGATACAAAACTCACAGAAAGGAAAAGTTTAAAGCAATCACAGGAAAAAAGCCCCCAAAAGAATTTGGGAACTGCACTCAAGATTAGTTCCCAGCAGTGTCCCACAACTTTCTCGAGGGGCTTTGAAGAAGGAAACTTGGGCAAAACAGCATGCTTCTTCATGTCTCTGATGGCTTAACACAAGTTCTGGATAGACCCTGAGAAGAAGGAGGGAAATGGACTGGGAATCGCCATACCCCAGAGAAAAATGGGGTCATGGACAGCAAAAAAGTTTTTGTCCTTTCCACACACGCACACATACAAAGGGGGTTTTTTTAAATTTATTTGTTCCAAAAGAGAATATTTTAATTCTCAGAAGAGGGAAACCGTTGCCCAAAAGAAAAATGAAAAAAAAAAAAGTGGTGGCCACAACTAATGTCAGAGATGTAAGCAAAGCTCTCACAGGCTGAAGCAAGTCAAAGGAAGGCAATTTTGACCTGAATCCTAGAGCAAAGGCAAGAGGTCAGCATCTTTCATCACTTTCAACTTTATAAACAACTTCTCAAAGGATGCCTTTTTCTCTTTTCCTGGGCCTTATCTTAGTTCCCTCCATTACTGTCTGTGCCTGCAAGAGTAAGAACAAACTATTTGTCTTTTCTCTTTCCCTTCTGCCAGTTCCAATGTGTTTAATGCCCTTTCCATCCTAAAGAGCATACACACTAGGCAAGGAGGCAGGTGTCGTGCTGGAGACAGCTTTCCAGTGGCAAAAGGCACTTTTGTTTCACCACTTTCGTGCCATACACACGTAACAGGAGCCACAGCCTCAGGTCAGCAATTTCACCAGCTTGGAATAGAGGTACTGGGTGTTGTTATGGTTTTTGGGAGATGCAAAGAGCATCCGTAACAGAATAGCAGAGCATGAGCATGGCTTGGGCAAGCAAAACAGAGACCTGTAAGGGGAGCAAACTCCTCTGTTCTCAACTCCTGGCCGTGGTTTTGGACATAAAGTTCCCAGCTAGGAAGAGAGAGCTACTCTTAATATGCAACCTCCACTCTGCAGCCTCCACAAGCAATGCTGAAGGTGTCCCCAAGCAGGGACTTGGACAGCACAGAGGCCGAAAGACTGCTCTCAAAGCCTTCTCAGAAAGCAGTGGAAGTCTCAAACTGGAACAGCCACGATCATGCTCTTCAGAGCTTCACTGAGTTGGAATACTGCTCATGTCAAAAAGCATCACTAATATTGTAGTTCAGTATTACATAAATATTAACTAACAAAGGAAAATAAACATGAATTAACAGCAAAGAGCCTTAAATGTGGAGCTTCAATTCCAGATGCTGAGAATAAACCAAAAGCAACAGTTTGTGCAGACGTCAGAAATTAAAATCAGAGGAAAATCCTGTGTACTAGTCACTTTTAAAAGCATGACTCTACTAACTTGATCTTTCAATCATTCTTACCAGCAACAGTGCTAAGAATCACAGTATTACCGCATGCCAAACTGCCCCAGTTACAGACAATACAACCATTATCGAGCATTTGTGACAACAGGAGTATTTAACACGTTGACAAATCCTTTCATATGCAGCACTGTTTTCCAGAATCACAACTCCCTCTGATCTAACTGGACATTAATTGCTTTTTTGCTGATGTATCTGTGCCTTCTGGACTGATAACACAACTAGCAAATCTGATATCTGACAAGTTGACTCAACCTAATCAGGACAGATCAGCTGTTACCAACGTTGCTAAAGGCTGTAATTTGAGGACCTTTAGAGAGTTATCACTTGCTTTGAAAGGCAAGAAACTGTAATTCTGTCAACACTAATCCCAGAAACATGCATTCAAAGTGGTTGTTATTTTTTCTCCAGAAGAAGGTAACACTTGTCAAATATATACCTGAGATAATTGATAATAGGAATTAGAAGCATGTGAGTGATATGTTGACAATCAGTCTCTCTCATGAAAAAGAACCTCACAAGATTCAGAACATTAAGTAGAGAGCACAATCTGTCACGATGAAGCAGGGGTCACTCTGAATGGAGTCAAACAATTGGCAATGCAGTTTTTCAATGTTTACTTCTCTCTCTATTGCTTGATACTAAAGCTGAGTGAATTATTCACTTCAAACAATTTGTTCGATGAATTTTATCCCTTTCTGCTTCTCAGCATATGCAGGCAATGGATTCCAATGCCATCAGATTTATTCACTGCTGCACTTACATTCAAGCTTTCATTTAGTGCTTGATTGAGAGTATTCTAGACTTCCACTGCTGCTCAGACAGCATCCAAGGCTGGTCCTTAATGTGTGCAAGCAGTGTAGATCCACATAGTTGATGGGATAATAATTATCTACATCAGCAAGAATATAGATCACATTGTTGGGTTTGTTTTTTGGTTTTTTTTTTTTTTTTGATCCCTCTTTTATTTTGGAAGCCCTTCCAGCAAAAATGCTGATATTTGCTATAAAGTTCCCTTTCTGTGAACAATTTTGCCCACAAGACTCAACACTTGAATTTTTGCAGAAGACAAATTACCAAAGAGCGCAAGCACAGCCACAAAGCACATTAATTAAAAAAAAAAAATCCAAAGATTATATTTTATTATTTACTTCATTCCACTAGGAAACAATTTATTTTCATGTAATAAAGCTCAGAGGAATTCCATAAAAAATGGATTCCCAATTCATGGAATTCTTTAATGTAACTTAATAGTCACTGAATATACACAAGTGACTTTGTCATTGCCAGGGCTGCATCTGTCTTGTACAGATAAATTGTTTTTAGAAACTCATACTTAACATTAGAACAAAAAATATACATTTCTTACTGTATCGCTTTGGTCCATCTTCCAAACAAAATGAAAGTGTTAAGGTTGCATCATCTTCAAAAAATTCAGTTGCAAAGGCATCCCACCAGAGGTTGTCACTATCCTAGGAAGCAACAGATCATTCACTTAACAGGAGGCAAAATGAAAATATGTTCATCTGTTGTAAAAGAAATTCAACAGGATCACACCTAGTTTGGCTTCTTCACCTATAATTTTGGGGTGCAGATGTCTACATGATATTTCAAACTAATTTTCCTAGATAAAGTTCTAGTTCTAGTTTAGGAAAAAACCTGAAGTGTTTAATTTACTGTATAAAAAACTATCTTTCATTTTATCCAGCATACTAAATATGTAAAAACTTTCTTTTCCATAGATTTTTTCCCCAAAAGTTTTATAGAGTTTTTCCCCAATGGTTTTATAGATCATTTGTAATTAAAGCAATTATCAGTTTTCCCTCCTTTTCTATGCTGTGTGTCTCAAATGCTTGGTCCTAGCAATGAAAAATCCCTCAATACTTAATTCTATAATGCCACATAACTTCATCTTCAGCACAAGATGACAAGAAAGTTATTTAGAAACTAAATGTAATGGCCATTCTACTCCAATACATTTACTATAAATACAATGCTACTCCACGTTGATTAAGTGCCAGCTTGTTACTTAAATGTAATTGTTGTGAGATATCTTTACTTTTAAGTGTGATACAAGAAGTGAAAAAAAAAATGTTAAGATGACTTGTGCATGCTTAGACTTACAGTAATACATAGCTAGGACATGGCAATTATTAAAATAGTGAACAATGTAAAACATATACCAACACAGCACTACTGGTAGCACTAGTTTAACAATTGAACCAGGCATTTTCAGACTTGGATGATCAACAACAGGCACCCAAACCTCAATGTCTAGCACCTGAGCAAGTGATCCAGCTTTCAGGGGTTTTTACAGAATTTGGGAAACACATAACTCACCAAATATTTCATTCAAAAACTATGGATACGTTTAATAGCTGGATTAGAAGATTTTGGTTCAATCTCTTCTGCTCCTTTGAGGCCCCAAGACTTAAATCACTTGTAGCACACAAGGTCAGTACCAAAGCTGGAAATACACTTCTGAAGAAGCCCCAGCTGCAGTCCTCAGAGCCACTCTATCCCACTCACAGCACCTTCCTTTCCAGTGTGCAAGGCCAGGTTCACTCAGCACGGTGAGGCCTGAGCTCTTAATGCCTGAGCAATATAGATCTAAGCCAGAAAAGTTTGTCTGTTTCACAGGAAAAAAATCCTGAGATAAAATGCCAATTTAAAGGAAATTATAGATCTATCAAATTCATTATGTAAACATGCAGAGCAATCTGGGGATTTTAGTTCTGCTGCTGTATTTCCTGATGATGTTACTTTTGGATTTCACTCCAAAATGTTAAGCAAGGTATACTTCCTGTCTCTCAATTTCACTTTGATTTTTTTTGTCAAGCATCCAATAGAGAAATGGTAAGGACAGGTTTTAACAATCTGGTTCCTACCAGAGACCCTAGAGAGACTTCTTGTCTGAGTCAGAGCCTGTAATACACTTTCCCTGCCAAGGCTCATCCCACCTGGCAGTGACAGGACCATACAGCCCTGCCGTTCAGTCACACAAAGAGGTATCAAAGCTGTCCCCACATCTCAGAAATCTGCTGTCACAGAGAGTTGTTGTTCTTTCCTGGTGTAAACCCGATGAGTGTTCCCATGTGCAAACACTGCTTTGTTGAGTAGCCAAGCAGCCACAAGAGTAAGCATGAAATACACAGTGGTGAGCATGAAACATAGACACAGGTGTTCAACACACCTCTGCGGGGGCCCTGCACTCAGCACAGCCTGGGGGGTTGCATTACAAGCCCATACAACAGTGTATTGTCCAACAAGTAGCTATGAGCTCCCACTCTCTGCCATTTACTAAAGTGAGGCTTGCAGTACCATTTAACCTTTTGGACATCCTTGTCATAGGGAGGCAAGAGTGAAGGGAAGAATTTCAGCAATGCTACAAACCACATTTGCAGCTCTTGTTAGTGCAGTAGTTGAGTATCACTGGAGCTACTCATGCAGCATCCAATGACATGGGAACCAAAAGGGGAGCATCACATAGCCAGGATCTAACTCTACATGGGAAAGATAGAGAAGAGCAGGGAAAGTGCAGGGCTTCACCTCAAAATCACACATATCTGCACTCACACTGGCTCCCAAGAAGTCTTGAAAGCAATGAAAATGTGGAAATGGAATTACTGTGGATTCCCTCCCCAGTTAGATGAAATATCCAGGCTCTCTCACAGTTTGAACACAGTCCAAGGTCTTTATCTTAAGCTTTTGCATATTTTAGATGAGAAAGAAGGAAAAATATAAAATGCAAAACCCCACCCCCAGAAAGAAAACTCAACCTTAATAAAGAATATATAAATCCTGTCAACCTTGGAAATGCTCTGCTGATTAATTTTCTGCCCCACCCTTGTCACAGCTGGGCCCACATCTCAAAGCCAAATGTGAAAAAAACCAAATGAGGTATCCCCAGCCAAACCAAAATAGGATCCAGTTATTAATTTTTTTTTTCTTTTTTTTCTTTTTTTCTTTTTTTTTTTTTCCCAGAAAGGGGATGGTGAAGGCAAGGCTGCCCTCCGGCATCTTTAACTTATGCTTTGACAGGTTACGGGGGATTTTGCCAGAGTAATTATTTTTCTATTCAACAATAATGAGAAATTACCATGGCAACCTCCCTTTCACGTAGTGCACTCACATGCTCAAACATTGAAATAATGGCCTAAACATAACAAAAAAAAAAAAAATTAATTCTCTAAAAATATTTTGTATTAAAATAAACTTAAGGAATAGGTCACAGGAGAGAAGAGGGCAGAGACAGCAAGTTGGGTCAGAAGTTGAAGATACCATGCTGCTGTGGCCAGGTACCCAAACTGCAAAATGACTTCTTCCAGAACTGTCATTGTTCCCTCTGATCCCCTCCACCCCTGGTATTACTTGTAATTTGAAGCATGGCTCAACTCTGAAGAGGATCCCCAAGTAAATGGAATCGTACCATTTCAATATTTTTTCCTGACTCTGATTTCTTTGGCATAGGTAATCAGATTTTAAGTACAATGATGTTATTTTTCCCCCTCTACCTAAAAGTCCTGTATGTTCACTTTATGGGTTCACAAGCTGGGTTCTTCTTTACAGCTTACACACTTACATGTTTAAGAGCCTGCAAGCTAAATGAAGCTTTTCCACTTGCCTGTATCTTGCAACTAGAATATGAGGCCAACTAGGACTATGGCATTTCCTCCAAATTCCCTTATTTTTGTTTAATGACTTGGAAGGCAAAATGGACTGATGTAAAAAATCAGTACATGAAATCACACTCAAAAGGATGTAGATACCTTGCAGGACAGAACTGGAATTCAAAATGACTTTTATAGATTGGAGAAATGATCTGAAATGAAGATGAAATTCAATAAAGTGAAGTGACATAAGTACAAAACAAAACAGGAAATAACTGGCTAAGCAGTACCATAGAAAATGGTCCAGATCATAAAGCAAACAAGTCAGCAATCAATTGCTCTTGGAAATAAAGGAAATGTTTTAGATACAATACCCTTCCACTCCATCAAACACATATCTGGAAAGACTTCAAGTGGAATAGTCTGTCCATTTCTGGAGTACTATGGTCAAATCTGGGCCACCCATTCTTACAGGAATTAGCTGAGAACCACAGGAATCAATGAGTTTAAAGACACATGCAAACAAACCAACCAACCCCAAAAGACTCAAAGGAAGAAAGGCAGAAGGATGTAGCTGTGTTTTGTGTAAGACAGAAGAAGCTCACAGGGAATGACAGTCCTCATATGAAAGGATTGCTATAGGGAAGAGTGAACACTTGTCCTTAGTGGCTAACACAGATAGAAGTAATAATTGGTTCAGTTTGCTGCCATTGCAGGTTAAGTGGTTTAATGCCCTGTTACAGATTTCTAGGCTAGTGATTTTCAGAGAGGAAAGAGCTGCAGAGCACAACTGCTGTGTTCCCATGGGGAGTGGATACAGAGATCCTGCTGCCCATGAGCCTCCAGCAGAGCTGCCCCTGTACAGCAGCTCCACAGCTCCTGCCCAGTGAGAAGGTGAATTTGGTTTCTCCCTCACGTTGCTTTTGGCTGCACATGTGTAACAGGTGTAAATAGTATATTCAAACAGAGTTATGGAAACAAATAAATACAATTCTGAATACGCACAGGCAACACATCTGTTCTGAAGTCAGATTTTTTTTTTAATAATCACTTTTTAGGGAAAATCTGGATTTTAAACATCAATCTTGGCATTGGACAAGGCAAAAATAAAAAGAGAGAGTGCGCTTGGGAGCTTACATTTTTCTTCTGGCATCTGCAGCCCTTCCCTATTGACACTTACTATTTTCAGAACTCTATACATCTACATTCCTGTTGGCAACATATATGTGTCTCATATTCTTTTAAGTTAATGTTGCACAAGGAACTGCTGTCTCCCTAAGGAAAGAAAGGCATTCCTTCCCTCCTCCTGTTCCCAGAAAATTAAACTACACTTGAGCTTTCAAAATGCAGTTCAGATAAGATTTTACCATTAAATACACTTGGAAAATCTCCACAGCCATTACAAATTACAAAACTCATGAGTATCAAAAAAAAAAAAAAAATCTGACATTGAAGTTTATACTCAAAGCACTCAGACAAACCATGAAAAATAAAACGTCCAAATACAAGAAACCAATAATTTTTGCATTACCTTTAAATTAGACCAATCTTGTGTCTACCTAAGATATTTAAGATTCTGATACAAATTGCACATGAATAACCAGTTAATAGGGATCTATATATCTTAATTTTGTAGACTTGGAAATTTGAGTACTCATCCGTAGATCTGGCCCTGCAAAGCACAATGGTTTTATAATCTGGCATAGGGTTTTTGTTATTTGCATACATTCAATATGAACTGCAGATACTGAGTCCTAGATTGGTTTTCCTGGAAACAGTACGAACAGAGTGAAAGAGTGGAATGCTCATATGTATGTAGGTGGGAAATCCATATATGGCTGTCTGTTATACAAGAAGAAGCCCACCTTTCTTATTTTCCCAGTATCCCTGCTAGGAATGTGTGGTACCCTATAATTAGTAAAAGTACCTGAAAAAGAGGACCAATCTGGTTACTCAGGGCTGGTTTTTAAGAACCATTTCCACTGCTTTTCCATTTGCTATTCTATCTCACTTATTTTATTTCAAACATAAAGCATATTTTACACAGAATTATTACCTTTAATCTTGCACCTAGTGGTGTCTTACAGATTCTCCATCTTCCTTTCCCTGCCAGGAATACCTGACTCTATTCCTTCCATTTGTTATTTCACACATATTCACAGTTTTAATGGTGTTGCTTTCTTTTATTTCACTTACTAGTGTGGCTAGATTCCATCTCTCAAACAATGTGTAGTAAAACTGGCTGAAAGATTTTAAGACTTGGCTTTGGTCATAAGTAATTTTCTGTTCCATTATACACTTGCAACTTCTTGCCAAAACTCTGCTCACTGTCCAAAACATATCAGTCTTTTCAGCTCACTTAATAATTAATTAAACTATTGTTTACATTTCACTTAGGAACTTATCTTCAACTGTACAGTAAAGAAACAACACCAAGTTTCTGTTTTATTGAAAAGGCATAATATAGTCATGCAACAGACCCCACAGCAAAACCTCCTCAGAGAGACTGACTGTGGTACAAAATGGGGGCAACATCTCTTTTTCTCATGTAAATCTGGAGTAGGTTTAAAAATCCTAAGGAATTCCATGGAAAGGCCCATAATAGGGAGTTACTCTTACACATTCACGGGAAATGCCTAATATATCAAGGATCCTATTTTTATTGCCTATAAATCAGTACACTATCAGGCAACAGAAAATCAAACATTAATTATTTGATTTCAGATACAAATGGGAGGGAAAAAAAGGGAAAAAAGAGGCTTTGCAAAATGCACAAATTGATTTATGCCATTTTCTTCTTGTACTCTGAACCCAGGCATATGAGAATCAGTATCATTTTAGCAAAACACTGTGCTGTAATGACACTGGCCATACAACTCAGCTTTGCAGATATACTGCTTTGAGATAATGTCACTTATATGTCAGAAATAGCAAGTTCACACTGGGAAATTTTACCGGGGTTCAAATTAACTGAAACATGCTGACACTGAAATAAGGACAGCAAATATTTTTCTTGTGTTCAGAAGGATGGTTGACCCCTTCCACTAAGATTTGCTCAAATTAGATACCTTTTGTTAAGAGTATTTGTGGGAAATACTAGGCTGGCAAATAGCAAGACCAGTGTTCACACAGCTATAAAAGAACAGTTACTCCACTACATGTAAGCCACCCAATTTTTCCATCTACACAGATGCTACATGTGTAGCATTTGGTTATCTTTTTAAAATTGTAGTGCTTAAAATTACAGAGATTTTTAACTTAAGTTGTCAGGAGGATAAAACAGAGACATACCTGATTCAGTCTAATAACACAATCAGAGAAGAATTCCAGATCTAAAACCTATTATTTGTCAGTCTTTAAATTTTACTGAAGCTTGTGGACAAAAGAGAGATGAATTCTTAAATATCCACTCTGTGCATATTTGACTATTCACCTGCAACAGACAGGAGATTGCAGTTTAATACTCATCTGTAAGCAGTACAGAGCAGAAGGAGTTAACTTATGAAATATGTCATTTCACTGGCTTCTTTAATTTGAATTCATTATTTCCATTCCTGAAACTTGTGCACAAGAATGGAGAGGAGAAAGGGGGGAAAAGAGCAGTGGAGCATCTGGGCTTAAGACACACTCCACTGCCAATTCCTTACTGCCAATGTGCCATCATCCTTGAGATTTCACAGCAATATCATCATTGACCAGCAGAAGATGCTATTTTGTCCTTTTAAAATATACAGGATAAGATTGCACTTGGTCTCTAAGGATAAGACCTATATTCTGGTAGTGAGAACAAAAAGACTGGGCATTAACAACCAAATTGTGCAGTTTCTAACAGAAACATACACTTCCATCCACAGCAGAGTATCTGTTAGTACTTCCTACATATACAGTGCATACTAAATCCATATTCAAAATTGTTTTAAATTTGAGATTTTTTTTCAGTAGGCATAAAAGTATCTCTAGCTGGCTGGAAACAGTAATAGATTTTCTTAGTAGTAGTCTCAATCCATGATCATTGCAGAAAATAACAGACCTGAGTTTTGTGTTTATCAAAAATGAACCACAGTTACATTTTTCTATTCTGCCAGAGAATACCCCACAGCCTCTGCCTTTGAGAATAGTTTATAGAGATGGAATATTAAGTGTGTCTATTATCTACTGTACTACCGTCAGCCATACAAATGTTCTTATTTTATTCTGACATTTTGACCTGGTTTCTTTTTTACCTTGTTTACTTCCATCTGTATGAGTAAATGGAAGCTGCTATGCCATCTATCCGAATGAAAAGGCAATAACTAGTATTGCCATGAGTGAATATAGAGCATCAAATAATATATGTCACTAGGGCACAGAAAAAAACCTCATATTCCCAGCAATATTAGTAAATTAGTCTCTCTAGGTCTATCTATCCAACTGCACCAACTCCCATGGCTCTAAAATTTAGTGAACACAAATCCCTTTATCATTTATTACAGTGAAAATAAAATTATTACTGACAAGATCTAAATACTACATTGGAACATGATGAAGACAGTCCTTGACACCTCCATTCCACACTGGACTCTCCCCACCTCTTTGATTGCTGACATCTCACAAAAGCACCATGTGTATTGGAGACAAGACCTCCAGAAGTCCCTGATTCTGAAGAGCTACAATCTCAACTATGATCTACCAGACTGTACTTTCAGAGGTCATAAACGGCTCTTCAGCTGAGTTAAAAAACTTATTCTGCTATGTATTATTCCTTATTCTTGTGCAAATCTGGTGATCCAGGTAGGAAAGGGAAACACAGGTAAGACAAACCATCCTTCCAGTTACATTCTGGAGTCTTGCAGAAGTAACAAATAGTGAAAGAACTAGGTAATGCAGGTACAAAGAGTTGATTTTATCATAAGAAAAGATTATATGGATGGAAAAGATATGTGAGGAGGTATATATCTCTATATACACAAAGAAAGCCTGAGAGGGATTATTTACAAGGGCATGTAGTGATAGTACAAAGGGAAATGGCTCTAAACTAAAAGACAGAAGGTTTCAATTAGCTATTAGGAAGAAATTCTTTACTGTGAGGGTAACGAGGCACTGGCACAGGTTGCCCAGAGAAGCTGTGAATGCCCCATCCCTGGCAGTGTGCAAGGCCAGGCTGGCTGGAGCTCTGAGCAATGTGGTAAAAGGTGCCCCTGCCCATGGCAGGGGATTTGGAAGCCGATGATCTTTAAGTTCCCCTCCAACCCAGAAATGATACACAACGCTAGCGTAAGTCTACCCTACAAGACTTTGAGAAAACTCTTGCTAAGACTCAGCAAGAGACTTAAAATTAAGGATATGCTTAAATGCTTTGCTGAGCTGAGATCCATCTATGATTTTGCTGGTCTGCAAGTCTAATTAACTCAAAATTATGACTTCCTATTAAGCTTTGCAACCAGGTAAGAGGATATCAAAATTATGCTCTAACCAAAGAGCTGTAAATTCTTGGGAAGGTACAGGAAGTGGAAAAAAATCAAGTATATTGTATGTTCTATTTCCTATGAAGGACAGGTAATCTCATGCACCAAAATTTAATTTAGCAACAACTAGTCAGAAAAAGAGAAAACAATTAAGAAAGAAGTGTTGAAGAAACCGCTCTCATTAAAATTTGCAACCATATCTACACTTTAAATTATATATTGCTGCATTTAATTGTTTCATAATATAACTGTGGTTTTGGGTGTCCAGGTATCACCCAAACAAATCGTAAAAGCACTGTATAATTCCAGAACAGAGAAGTAAACATATGGCACTATATAGAAATTTTGTCAAGAAGGAATGATAAAGCACAAATATGAGTTCTTTGTTGTGTATAGGTAATAGAAAAAATCCCTCTGTATTTTTGCTATATAAACTGGGCACATGCTTTAAGTAAAAAGCCCACTGTGATAATTAACAAATAATCTCATGAAAGAGTTACAGTGACCCGCAAATTACGTCCCTTAAAAGTTCATTCACATTTTTTATTCAGCCCATATCAGAAGCCCCACTGTTGTGATGATTTTAAAGGACTATTTCTTTAGCATAGCAAAACTACACTCCAGGTTAATTCCTGTGTGCATTCTGTACTTACTAGGACTAGTAATCATGGTCATTTTTGTCTGGTGATGTCGCTCTATCCACAAATATTATCTGTTTTAAATGTGTTTCAGAATCTATATTCTACTTAAGAGAGAGATAAGAAAAAAATATAGTGTTGAGGTATTAAGTTATCAAGTCTGTATTTTAGACTTTACTTACTTGTTCCAGTTTTCAACACTACAGCACAGTATCCTCTGCAGTGGCCATTTGAACCAGTAATCAGCTGCAGTTATCAGATGCTCAGGTATTTGAAAATAATGCAGCTACATTTATTGCTTGTAATTTTTAAATATACAAACACATGTGCACTCAAATTTAATCAAACACTAAGGCAGAGAATTTCAAAGCTAATTAAAAACTTATGCATTCATTTTCCATTAAATTAAGTGGAAATCAGATGTTGGAATATTCTATGCAAGGCTCCAAATCCCAGCATGGAAATAGAACTTGTTACATTTGCTAAATCAAAGCTAGAGGGTGACAACAGGGCTGGGATTCATCTCACCCCAAGACAGTTGTCTAAATTCATGTGAGATAAAAAGCCTCATGGAGATCTCTGTCTCTTCACTGTCTGTAGAGGGAGCCTAGAGAATGGTTCAGTCTAGCTATGTAACTTTTTTAGGGATAAAGATAGGTAAGATAAATCCTATTCTATATATCTACCAAGAATTTAAAAGTCAGGAAGAAAACTGATTGAGGCTTTGAGAGCTTAGTGAAGGACAAAAATATGTGAAAAGCCCGGTGAAACAACTGTATCTACTTTGTCTAGATTTTTACAGTCTTGGCAGGAAAACCTATAAATGATGTTCAAGTTTTTGCTCGCAATGCTCAAAGATCTCCAGGCTGCCAGGTTCCTGCTGTTTCATATAAAAAGCTCCAAGTGGCAGATAGAAGTTGGAGAACTGGTTAAAGATTTCTGCCAGCATGAAATGCTTTAAATGAAGAAGATATGATTATTTGCCTGACTTCCTAACTTTACATCCCGACTAGCCACAGTTGCAAGCCCCGTTTTTTATCTCATAGTGTATTTGGATACAAAATTCCTGTACAAAATACAATTAAAGTAGAGATAGAATTGCTCATATATATCTTCCTGCATCCTGGGTAATCTGAAATATAAGGAAATTCTAGGTCAAGAGGACACATATCAAATACTGACATTTCTCATGCCTTATCCTGTGACCATCAGATCACTCAGTTGCTCCGTTTCTGTGGTGTGGCACTACCCTTCTCAAGCACATAACACTCACTACTGGGCATGTACAGCCAAGCCTGATTAACAAAAGGAACATTAATCAGGAGTAGTAAAGGTTGGTTTGACAAAGTGAGGGTGAGTTGGGCTCCAGACACTTGCATATTCTCAGCGTACACAACAGTTTGCAAGTTTTGATGGTGAGAAGCACACAGTAGTGCACTTTTTAAACTGACATTTACATTTACAAATTAAAATTCTGATTCAAATGGAGATGTCTGAATCACCTGCTTGCCATAGAAAACCTCCTTAGAACCAAACTTTTGCTGTTATTGTTGCTATAATATTGTAGAACAGTGTAACAGATCACTGACAAGGCTGTTACGGTTGCTAAATCAAAGGATAGACTGTACTGAAAGGCCCTGAAAGAAATATAGAGAGAATGCAGCACAGAGGTTGTGATAACGGAGCGGGTTGGTGTGTTTGTTTTAATTATTAACTTTAAATTTTCACTTCAAAAGAAATGGGAGAATTTATGCATGCCAAGTGCTCCCTTTCAAAACTCAGTCTTCACTGAGCAAAGTAAGTAAAGCTTTCTTCTAAATGGCACCTCTTATCCTGTCAACCTCATTTAAAGTAAAAAGGCATCAATAGTAATAATAAAATTGCAGCTTGGTGAACAATTCCTTTACAGAAGCCAGCTACTACATACTGTAACAAATTAAAAACTCCAAAACTCTATGCAGGTCCCCAGAGAAATGCTATTTAATAAAGCAAACACTAATATTGAATGTGACAGAATTCCATTTGCTTCAGAATCCCATCCAACTGAGTTTGGCTGCAGCTGAAGCAATTAGAGAAAGCTGTGATTTAATGATTATGCTAAAACCCTAGACAAACAAAGCTCTCACCTACCAAGTGGCCACTTAACTGTATCACTAATACTAAAATGTATAAAAATCCTTGTAGGATTTCATTTTCTGTCAGTCAACTAGTAACAAGATGAGCAATTATTTACTAAAAATGTCTATTTACTAGCTACCCTACTGCTTAAACATGAAAAATGTATAAATCTAAACTAAATAAAGTAAGCAAAGCCAAGTGTGAGCAACATATGTCAAGGAAATCACCCACTAAGGTCATCCATTTGGCTGAGACCTGATACAATCCAGTTGAAAGCTTATAACAGGTACTATTTTTTTTTTTTAAATATGTCTTTATGTTATATATGATAATCTACTGGGGCCTTACCTCTGGGTCTGTAAACATTTAATGAAATTTTAAACATCTTTTCATTACAACAGTAGCCTCCTATGAACTACAACCAATCACTTCAGACCCTGTGGACCTGTTTAATCAGTAAACTGATTCACTTAAGATTTCTTAGTTTTCCAGAAGTGGTATTTGGCCTTTCCTGTTTTCTAATGCCATCCAAATTTCTCTGTGTAAAATTGCAGGACGTAAGTATAAAAAGGTGACAATTTGGAAGGTGCTTACAGAAAACTTGTGATTTTGCTTGGAAACTCGGGTCTTTCTTGGAGTGTTCCTGCCAGCCAACAAGCTACATTATGAAAAAATGACTAATGGTCTTTCTGATTTTTCATTTTCACATTAGTTAAAGAGCCAAGTGATATCTTGGACTGCTGATGTAGATTTTTACCCTCAGTGCCTGCCAGGTGAAGACATCTCCTAACAAAGAGCAAGCAAACCTTTTGAAAAAGCAGTTTCCTTCCTCCCCAACTAAGAAATAGGATCTAGAGACATGGTACAACTACAGCCTAAAAACCTACCAGTGTTGATCCAAAATGTTTAAAACCAGAAATAATATGGTGAATCTTAAGAAAGCTCAAACACACAGAAGCTCAAACACACTTCTATTTTAAGAAAGAGAACAGTTTTGTGTAACATGGGTAAGTATGGACAAAATTGCTGCAGAGGAGATTGAAATAACTTAAAAAGCTCACAGAAGTGCACCTATTGAGCAGCTCAGACCTATTTTCAAAAATCTAAATCCTCATATATTAACAATAAAATATACTGTGGGCGTACCATTGCATACACTGTTTTGTTACAGTTGTGCATTTCTAACTAAAATATACAATGGTCATGTTCAGAATGTCTAAATTTTTTCTAATTATAATGTGTTCCCCTAGAGTGCCATAAACCCAGAGCATCTTCAGTTTCAGAGCTTTCCTAAAAGATTTGTGTTCATAGTACCAAAGAGCCTGAGATGGCAGCAACAGCCTTGACAAAGCCAAGAAACTACACAGTCCCATTTCTGGGAATGCGTTAACTGCCAAAGGAGCTGTCATCTGAAAGTGAGACAGAAAATCAGAAAAGATTCAGTGCTAATGTCTTCTTAGACTAGGAGAACCTTATGTCAAACAGCCCAGAATATATGGATCCACATCAAGCAGCTTGTTTTCTACTAGTGCAATGACAACCACTGTGAGATGTTATCATATCTCTTTGCACTATGTTTTGCAAAAATGTATGAAATTAATTGTAGCTGGATCACTCTCCAGGTCCTCAAAGAAATATTATATCAAAATAGCACAGATGTTCTTTGGAGGTTGCTGGTTTCAGGTGCTGACTGTTCTTAGGATTCTCTTCCTTTAAATGAGTTCTCCCCCATTCACTTGAATTTTACATTTGATTTCTGTCTGGCACACTGAAGGATTACCTCTCTGCTGTAGAACAAAATTACTTCTTCCCCCCCCCCTCCTGCTTTCTTAGTTCTATTTCTCATTTGTAAAGTTGTTTTCTAAAACCAGATCCACTGATAGACAGACACACATTGTTGTTGATACTCTCAGTTCAGTAGTAGTGTCTCCTGGATTAAAATCATGTATCAAGATATCCCTGGTCTGAGGCACTCTAGAATGAATGTGAATTTTTATAACCTCCACATGTGAGGTTTGAAAGCTGCAAGCAGCCCTTCAGTAACTGCTAGGTCAGCACAGAGCCCACCATGTATCTCGTGGCACATCAGCAAGGACAAAGGAGTGTACCGAGGATCAAATATGCTTTGTATTAAGCAAGCAGTTCCTTATTCAAACTGTAAATGTACTTGTTCAGAAAATCTCAGGAGTCAGGTCTGGACTAAGTTCCTTCTGACTTGATTCAACCTTCTCCAGTACAGTTGACAGTCAGAGGCCCTCACCTCCTAAAGTCTCAACAGACTTGCAGAAACAAGTACAGAATCAAAGCAGCTTCCCTGTCTCTCCCTGCAAATACTCATGCACCTTGATCTGAAGGGACCACAAGCAGGATTACACTGTCAGTACTCTCCTCATTCCTCTGCCAATATTCCAAGCACTCATTAGAATCAGTCAAAGAGGTGACACCAAACTGCCCAGGGCACATGGCCTAGAAACTGCAGAGATACTGAAAATTTTTAGCTGTATTATGTAGTATGTATATGTAGCATGCAGCAGATGAAAGATCCTATGGGTTGTGAGCTGATACACATTGATAGAGATATAGATGATACAGATACAATGATATAGATTATATAGATAGATATAGATACCAACTGAATCCAGTGGTCAAGAAAACAGAAGTGCAGTCTATGTTGTAGATGATGAGTCTCACAATAGAGTCTCCTAGGGAAATCTCTAACTTATCAGACCATCAGCAGCAGTGCCTTGCAAACTTAAAAGGAAACATGCTGTTCCACAATGTTCCTATGATAATAAGCACAGCAGTCAGGGATAATAAATGTCTCCTTAGGAAATGCAGGGTGAAAAGGTGATACAGTATGAAGTAACCATTGCTCTAAAAATTTATGTTTTCTATTTGAAAAGATCTTTTTGCACTCCTACAAAATGTCTACTTGCCAGGTACACTTCATAGATTTAATCAAGTAATCTTTTTTTCTACTTCCAAAGTGTCCATGTTTCAGATTTTAAGAGAGAAAAACTCAAAAGTAACTTAAACCCATGGTAAAATAAAGAGAAACAAGCTACAGTTTTTTTCCACTTTCACTACTACTATAATAAATAGTTCCAAGGAAACTACTGCACACTGTGTTGCATTATAAAAAAATATTTTTTTTTCAATCCAAATAATGATCAAAATAATCCTGGATACCTTCCTGATCTACAGTCTACCTGAGGTGGGACTCAGCAGTGCCTGTTCTGCATGGTGACTACAGACAGAAATTGGTCTTTGAAATTGTCAGTCTTTAGTACCTGGTTTCTTGATACAAGCTCAGAATAACTCAGACCTCTATTCTTCTGCTGTAGGCTTTGCATTCTGTAGCTTTTCCTATCAAAAAACTAATTTGAAATAGAAGTTCTCATGTCCTCTAGGTAGACAATAAAGTGTGGGCATTTTTAAGAACAGGAGTTTACCCTAGTTGTGGACATGGTTGCAGAGAAAAGTTAGAGTGCCATGAAATGCATTTAGACATGAGCAATGGAAAAAAGGGAATTCCAAACTCATTTCTTCTTCAATAGGATGACATTTCAGCCAGTAGCATGGTCCTTCAGAGCCTTGTTCTGCTTTGGGTAGAAGCACAGAATGGTTTAGATATTTTAATTGTGTACATTCATTCTCATGGCCATCAATATCAAACAACTGTGAGCTCACTTGGAGGCAGGGTGTTAAATAGAGTATAAATTTCTCATATGGAGAAGAAACCATGCTCATCATTGATATTCTCTTATCTCATTCAGCTTATTTGATTTGAGTGTTGGTATCAAGAGGAAGTGACCTGAACATATTAAAGATGTTGCAAATTTCACTAATCCCTGTTGCATATAACTTAAAAATTAACAGGTCATTAATGTCCAAACAGATCTGCTTAGGGGAGACCTGACGAGAATTCAACACTAGATTCACAAGCATTTGAGAGTACTGCCTATGTGTCTTTAAAAAGGCCCAGAAGCAGCCTTTATTCTACATAATTTCCATTGCCTTCACCTGCAAAGGTGGTGTCTCTGCTTCAGCAAGTGAATAACTAGTTAGGAATTTGTTTTTTAACAACTAATTTCTTAAATTTAATTGTTAAAATCCAATTTTCTTTTACTCCAGTTCTCAAAGGGACTGTATTTCGCACCATTATAAGAAAAAAATCAGCTTATTTTATCTAATTCGTGACCTACTACCCAGTGGTAGGAAGAGAAAGATGGCAGTTCCCATTTCCTTCATGCTTCTATAGAGAGTCAACAAAGTAATGCAAACTGACAGGTTTTTATGACTGACCTCCTGATACCTACTGGTGCATAAACATGTAGTTGTTAGAACTTATCACCAGGGCCAGGGTTATCCCCTCCTGACTAGGAGTCTGCCAAGTCGTAAATAAATAAGCTAAAAATAGAGGTCCAAAATAATGTGTTCTATTTAGTGGATTCTACCCCTAAAATATCATGTCCCAGAAAAATCTCTAAACAGGAAAGCTGAGATTTCAGCATTCCTTTTCTTTAGTTTCCAGAGGTTGCACAAAGCTTGGTAGGCCATCTAAGTGTCTCTCCTGTGCTGAGTAGTGTCCCTGAGGGGTCCCACTGGGACCAGTATTGTTTAATCTTCATCACTGACACAGGCAGGGGCATTAAGTGCACCTGCAGTGAGTTTGCAGACAATGTGAAGCTGAGTGGCGCAGTTGACACACCTGAGGGATGAGATGGAATTCAGAGGAACCTGGAACTGTAGTAGAGTGCCATGGGAATCTCCTAAGGTTCAACACAGCCAAATGCATGGTCCTGTGTCTGATCCAATGCCCACAATATATGGATTTTTGAGGGCAAAGGAAGAGGAATGAGTGGTTAAATTTCAATGGGCTTGAGACCAATCTCATGGACTGAATGCCAAGGAGTAGTCAGAGACCTTAAAGTCCAGCTCACACAGAGTGAGATTGCATTGCAACATGACCTGACATTCAGTAAGTTGAGACATCACATAATTTATTTCTAAAGTGGCATTCCAATTACAAATTAAAACATTAGGAGGGGTGAAGGAGCATCCTCTCTTACCTTTCCCAGACAAAATTAAGAGGAAAAATAGAGCTCATTTCTGTGCCTGTTTTTTGCGAAGAAAATTTTAGGTCCCTACACTCAGGGATTTAGTAGGCAGCTGGGTGAATCCCAGCTCTGATAGGATGCTGAGCTTTCACAAAAAAAGAAAATAAACCCTCTTTCAAAAGACCACACCATCAAGAGTTTAGTGCTCACCTTAGGAAATGGCTAGTTTGAAACTCTGAAGGCTTTGAGGTGCCTGGCTTTTACACTACACTTCACATGGAACCAGCTTGTGTTTTCATTTCATTCTGGGGTACATGCACCTAGCTGAGAGATTACTAAATCTTAGTTTTTTCAAAATTAACTGGTTTTAGCTAACATATAATCCTCTCTGCACGTGAGAAATAATCACCAAATAAGCAAGAGTTTTTAACTTTGATTTTACGAGAGAGGAATACACCAAATGTGCAATACACCCACTCCTAAGAGAGGTTTGTGGATGATCTGAGGACAATTACAGTAAAGAAAACCCCACTGACTTTGGAGAATCCCTTCACTTTCTGTGACAGAATCTGTGTGACAGAAATCAGAATTTGGCACTTAGGGCAAATTTGGAACTGACATGGCTCAGAAATGCTTGACAGGTGCTGCCTGTGAGGGGATCTTCCTATTAGTCCCTTCCAGGGGGAGAGCAAGAAAACCTCTCTAATGGCTCAGCTCTAGAAGCCTTCTTGCCAGGTACCTGCCATATGCCTAAAGGCATTAGAAAAACATGGTTACGTTTATTATCATGAGACTAGTTGGCTTTGTTAGAATGTCTGAAACAAACACCACATTTTTTAATGGCCTGATTTGTTTTTGCAGAAAGCTGAATCTTGGTATATGAGCTGTCATATCAGATTCTATTTTATTCTTTTTGTTTACAAAGTATTGCATAAACAGGAACAGCTGGTGTTGATTTATAAACACGAGAGTTGTCTTGAGAGTTTAGGTATTATTTTGCCAACATTTAAGCCTAATCATTTGCAAGCAATTGTTCTCTACCATCATAGACAATGGTTCTTCTGCCCAAAGACAAAGGTATTTTCTAATAATAATAATAATGGAATTCTAAATTAGACTTAGAAGGAGGATCTTATATGCATAGGTCTGTCTATATATCTGTGTATGTGTCTTTGTTCATCCATAATTTCTTAGAGAATGCCACAATATTCACTGCTCCAACTTTTTGTAAAATTACTGTAGCCTGCTGTAAATAGACAGGCAAAGGCCTTAGCCTCTATAAAAGCCTACACATTGTTTGCACATGTGAGTACCTTGAAGTAAGATGTGGAAATGCAACCAGCTGTTTGACTTAATGTTTAACCACCTTAATCAGGGGAAACTTTGCTTGACTCCATTCACACTACAGTTGCCAAGTTCTGAAATAAATATTCTCCTGACAACAGTCTCTTCCTTTATGTTATCCTGATTTGCTCTCATTCCAGAAGCAAGCTGTGGGCCAAAGAAAGCAGCAATCACATGATCTAATGCCATAAGATCAGTTAATTAAAGAATTTATTATAAGCTAAAAAGATGCCCATTTAAAGTTTCAAATTGAATTCCTGCATCTCCAAGTGATGGCATTGAGGGGTTTTTTTTGTGAAATGCAGACAGTTTTTATCTTATTCTAAGTTTTAATAAAGGGAAACCTAAGACTTGGTTAATAAAACATTAAAAGATAGCAAACAAAAGGTAGAAATAACTGACAAGCTTTTGCAACAGAGGAAAGTTACCCACCCAACTCCCAAGGACCTGAGATGTTAGGTAGAGTCTTGTAGGACTTAGAAGTTGGAAAACTACTTGAAAAAATTTACCAGGCATGGAGAGTCACTCTGGCTAGCTGATCTGAATGCAAAGAGTTGTGGGAAGCTTAAAATACTAAACAACAATAAAACAGCAGAGGGTATTGATGAATGCAAAGTAATGCATATGAGGGAAAACAATCCTAATTAGATCTAAACCACAACGGACCCTAGCTATTATCATGCGGCACAAAAATCTCTGAACCATTATGGATAATTCCATGGAAATGTTGGTTTAATGATATGTAGTAATAAAAAAGGCCAACCACATGCTTTCAGATCAGAAAAAAAAGGTAACTGGGGATAGGTACAGTGGAGGTTTGCAATTCATAAAAGTTCTGGACTTTCTTTTCTGTGATTAGAGAATAATTATTTAGTCTAAAAATCATCATTGTAATAAATAAATTACAAAAAAAATCTGAGGACACAATAAAATTAGCTCAAAGCTTTAAACCCAGTAAGAGGAAATAACTCTTCATACAATGCACAAGCTGTAGAATTCATTGCTGCCGGGCTTCAAGTCACAAGCATAAACAAATTTTAAAACATATTAGGTGTATTAGCAGAGGAAGAATATGCTGGCAATTCCTAAATGCAGTGCTCCAGGCACAACCTCCCTTTTGGGATGAGCTGATACATCAGTAAAAATGTTTGGTCATTTCCCAGTTTTGCTCACTTATCCTTTCCCAATCCATCTGTGGCTGGTGGCAGGATAGTTGACACCTGACCCTTCTTCCCCACAAATCTTCCCTTCTGAAAAGGCTGATTCCAAGGCCTGATCTTCTGTGTCATAAATATTAAATCTTGTAATTCCCTTTGACTTCCAGGTTCATATCAGTGTTTCATCCTCAATTAACTGTTTCCCTGCTCATACCCCTTTCCCCCTTGCTTTCCACCAGTACTTTCAGAGACAGAATGATTTCTTTTCTCAGCTGATTCCACTCTCCCACCTGCCTTCATTACATTTCCTCAAAGATTTTTAAGTTGATGCAATGTGATGTTTTTCATAACAATTTTTTAAGACAAAGAGCACCCTCCTGCCAAATTTCAAATTCTTATTCCCAAACAATAGGATGGGCAGCAGAGGGAGGGAGGGGAAGCTACAGTTATTCAGAGCAAGGTTTGCCAAGACTTTTCAGTGTGGTCAAATATATATATATATATTCCCATTGCCTAATGCCTGGAAATGTTTGAATATTTTTTTCTGAAATTTTCCTAAACAGATTCAACTAAGAAGAAAACCATTGTGGAGCTTCACCTCACAGAGATGTCAAACAGTTAAAGTCTGGCAAGGCTTATCTGCAGTTGCAAACTGGGAGCTATTATGGATAACATTAGTCAACCTTACTAAAACCTTATCTGTTGCAGCACCAAAGAGAACAAAATGTAGCACCAAATGTGATTACTGATGCTTTTGATATAATGAAAGCATAGATTTCAGTGAAAGATTTTGGTAATCATTTAATTGCACATTATTTTAAGAGTGCATTATTTTATTTTTCAAGTTGTCATCAAATTTTAAAAGTCCTTTTTGTCATGGGACAAGAGGACTTCTTAAATTAGAATTAACTATAACACCAGCCGTGGCAATGACTGCAACTAACAAACCCCTGCAATTTTCTTTGTTTGCAAGTATACACAATTTTTAAAAATTATGCTCTATTTTCAAAAATGGGAAACTAGCAATATTTAAAATTAAGAAAAGCCAGTTTTAAATGCAGAAAAATAAGGGGATTCACAGCTACAACTGAGGCTGGAGGCAGTAATTTGCCCCACGGAGCGCAGGGAAGCCCAATTCACCTTCTTGGTGATGGCCAGCAAGCAGCAGCTTCCAGCCCCTGGTGCCAGGCCACCACGCTGCCACTGTGGGGGAAAAGCAGAGCACACAACCCTGAGGCACTCGGACTCAGCAGCTCCTCCAAACCAGGACATCAGACCAGGTCTGAGGGGAATCAGCTGCAAGGACTTGTACAAAGTCCCTCCCTTTTAGCCCTTTAGGCTTTTCCTATCAAGAGGTGCTCTACAGATATAACCAAAATAATAATGTATGTGCCTTCTGAGTTTCCTGGCTTTTCCATGCTTTTTTAAAAAATATTGGTCCATTAAGGTTGATCTTTATAAATTATATCTAAGGTGAAAATTGCACTCCTAAACTAACTAATAATGGCCAAGCTCTTAGTTCCAAGGAAAGTGGTTGAAGTGTCTTGTTTATAGCTCTGTAGATCAGAAGAACTTTTTTTTCACCGATCAAGAAAACTTGATTGAATACACTTGTTTATTTTTTGAATATAAACAGAAAGAGTTTCCAGATGAGAGAAAGGCTACCAGCAGTTTACTAGATCTGACCATTAACAAATCTGCTGCTTTCAATCCAGAATTCATGCAGGTCATGTTCACATCAGGAACTGTGATGTACCTCCCCTGCATTTATGACACAGGGACCCTTTCAGAACTTCTCTGTCACTAGCCTAAATGTAAAGGCAAGGTATGTGCTATGTGCTTCTTCTCCCAATAAAAGCTTCCAAAGGAAATTCCACAATAAATTTCACTAAATTTTACAGAGATAAAATATTTAAATCTTCATGGGTTCACTCCAACTGGACTAATATAAGGGTGTTTGGGCTATCGTAAGAAGATGCAGTGGCTTGCATTTCAAACATGAGAAGTGTCATTCTGCAGACTTAATAAATGACACTGGAAAATAGGTGACAAAAATATTTTTAGAGGAAACCCCAGGTACTGCCTCACTATTTACAGTCCTCCCTTCCCTATGAACCAGCCAATATATTAGTATTTAAAAATAACCTTGCACTGTGAATTTGTTGTCAAGTAGCTTCATTTTTTCAGCCATAAAGAATTCTAAGTTCAAACACTTAGCAGAGCCATTCTCAGCTGGGTTTGATTCCTTTCACCAGAAGAGATTCTGATTCTCAGATTGAGGAGGGAGAATTGAGGCTGTCTGCTCAAAGAAGGCGTCTGCTGGACAGGTAATCAGAAACTTTATTTCTTTTTTTGTTGCTTTTTTCCTTCCCCTTTTGAAACTGATCAAATTTCATACAGAGAATCATGGAGGAACAATAAACATGGAAGCCTAGAATAGCATTTTTGCAGAAACAAGTTTCAGGATAGAATAACACTTTAATTTTTTCCAGGCTTCCCACAGTATTGCTGGCAAGCATTGAAAGCTGTAGAAGAGCAAGCTAAAAGATTCCAAATCTCTACCATAGGCCAGATTGTATTTAGCCCTGCATGGGACTGCAAGAAGCGAGCCCAAGGGGAGGGAAAACAAAGAACCTCCTCCTGGGCTGAGGCATAAAACAGCAGGGAAACATGAGCACTGTCTCATGCAAAGATGAATCATGACATCAGTTTCTCCCAAAAAGGGCTGGGAAGAGTTCAGGAGTGACTGGCAGTTGTCCCTCCTTGGCAGTGGCCACCAGAGCTGTTCAAACATAAGAAAACATCTTTTGAAAGGACTGCTGCATTTCACCTGCCAAATTTCTTTACAACTCTTGAGAAGACCTGAGCCAAAATGCACAGAGACATCTTTAAAAGTAAGCCCTTCCTCTTTTAAGCTGTGTCCAGCACAGGCCCCAGCATCAGTCAGCTTGTGAAAGAGATGTCCAAATCCCAGGGAATAAGAAATTCCCAGGAACTAACATATTATGTGTGGATTGACTACACAGACTAGGCATCTGAGATTTTTGGTGGATTTTTTTGGTTTTGGGTTTTTTTCCAAAGTATTTTACATCTATGATCCTAGAAGCTGAGGAAATATTATTTCTAGGGGAGGAAAAAGTTTTGATTTTTTAGTACACAAGCATCATATACTTGGAAAGAAGTAAAATATTCTGTTATTCCTTCTGTGCAAGACACAAAAGTGAAGAATGGGTGGTTTGGTTTTGTCACACAACAATTGAAAGTGAAACCAAAACGTTCCTGTTGCTCCCCCATCTAGAGGACTGGTATGCTTTTACACATTATCCTTATTTCAGGTAAACATTTATGCAGTGTTGTTAGGAATTCTGAATTCAGTGTCTCTCCTAGCAGATTTACAAACTATTGCAATTGATTTATAAACTAAAGCAACTGATACAGTCTTTCTACTGAAATATAGTTAGCACACGAGCTTTATCACTGTTCATGTAAAACAACTAAATAATTAAAGCAAAGAAAATGGGTCAGGTTGGAGGGTGGGAATAAAACTATCTTGCTGACCACCAAACAAATCCTTACCTCTGAAATCCTCTCCCTTGTTTCTTCCCATTTGTTTGTTTGATCGTTCAAACTTCTAACTTTGCTCCTAACCCAAACTGTCAACTCAGATGATAATTGACATGATAAGGAAAATAAGGAATAATAAAGAAAAATAATTTCTTGAAGAGACCTCATGGTCATGCAGCAACCCCATTTAACCCTTTTTTTTTTTTTCTTTCACAGATTTCTTCCCCTGGACCTCCTCTGCAGGAAAATCTAATGAAGATGGGTGTAATCAGAATACCTACAAAAATATTCCCTGCTTTTGAAAACAGCAAACCATTTTCCATGTAATAACTTATCAATCTACTATTATGAAAAATTTTCCTTTTTAATTATATGAGCACAAGATGCCATTTTTTTCAGCAGCATTAAAAATTACAAGTATTTTACTAGTGTGCTTTTAAATTATAGGACTCTTTCTTTTAAAAATAAACACATTGGAAATTAGTTAATCAGCATCAAATGAAGATATACACAAGCTGATTCAAACAGTAGAAATGATCCTTCTGCAATCATCATCTAAAATTTGCAATTCACTCTCTTAAATTATTTTAATATTTAAAATGGCTATAACATCAAAACACCATGATAACACATTTTTGTCCTGTACAGCTTAGTTCACAAGTGTTTGACTCTTGCTGATATATTGTGACTTTAAAACCCAGATGCATAGGGTACATAGTAGCCTGTAACAAAAACAACATGAAGCAATCTTCCTCTCTCAGCTGAATATATGGAGTTTCATCTATATATACCAGCTGTAGATGCAGTAGCATGATCATTTGTTATAGCCAAAATTCTTTTATTATATAAAAAGCATGCAGCCCTTACAATTTTAAAGTAGTTGTTGACAACCAAACAGTCAAACAACTATTCTTGGTGACACAGAACTCTTGACAGTTTTTAGCTTACATCTCTCAGTGAATACTCCTTTCTTTCCCTTACACTGGCCCCTGGCATGTTTTATATGAGGATATTTAATAGACCCCATCAGCTCATAGTACACAAGGCTCAGAATTGGTTGCCTTTACTGAATAGGCTGGGAAAGCTGCCTCAACAAATCTGTTCATGCTTAAGGTCTGGTCACTGCCAAGTGACGTGCTCAAGACAGCTGCCTTTCCATCCTCTGCTGTTAGTTTAACTGCACATTCACAGCAGAAAGGACAAAAGATATACTCTACAACTATGCCAAAATGAGAAGCAAGACTGCTCTTAGGCACAAAATTCAACCTGCAGAGCTGGTATCTAATTTTCTCTGGCTCAAGAGACTTGAAAGAAACAAAAAAAGAGTCCTGAATTTCATCAGTCCTCAGCAGTCTGAGAGACTTGAGAAAGCTGAAGCTTACCTAGAGATCTTCCTTCTATTAGTCATAGTAAATACATTTAAGCAATAAATACATGTGAGCAGAGAAAAAGAAAAAAAGATAGTAATAGATGCAAGGTTGACAGTGGGGCAAAACTGATGAAATTGCTGGAGGATTCTGTCCTCATGTAAAGACCCAGTCATGCTGCCAAGGTCAGCTGGAGCTTGGGTTATCTGTGGCCTGAGGCTATTCTACCTTGTTTTTCATTCAGTGATCATTGTTCTTCGGTTGTTTACGTGGATTTTATTCCACCCTTTTCTTCATACTGTCTTCCCTTTTCAGCCTGCAGTCCCTGAGGCACACACCAGAAGCCCATCCTGGCTGTGCAGCAAGAAATCCAGACTACTCTAACAGGAAAAAGCAGCATTAGCTGAGAATGGTTTTCCTCTTTAAAGAAGAAAAAGAGACAAAGAAGGTATTTAACAAATCCTTTGTGAAAAGTGAAAAAATCACTAATTACTTTTAAGGGTGGTTAATGTATCTAACTGGTGGGGGGATATAATTTAAATATCTTCATCACCATAAACAAGGTAGTTAAACAAAACAGAGTTTTTTTCCTGTATTTTAATGACATTTAATACATTGGATTTATCCATACTTAGAGATTCATCAGAGGGAACATGATAAAGGGGAAATGATGGAGGGGAGGAAAATAAAGGGGAGAAAGAAAGGCAGATAACAAGGTGTACATTGAATCATACACATAGCAGAATAATGGAGATTTTAGAGTGGAGGTTTTAGGTAAGATTTTTTCAGTGAAATATTGTATAGAGTTGGGCAGGAAAAGACCAAGAGAGCTGAATCTCCATCATGAGTGTTACACTTATCTTTTGCATCATTTAAACCATTGCAACCTACACCAGAGCTTTCTTATTCCTTCCATTAGGGTCAGTATCTGTAGAAAACTTTACAGGAAACACATTCAGTACATTGAACTTTCACAGGAAAAATTATACCAAGGGGCAGAACCCAACCCTGCCATTAGCAGGGCCAGCTCACGTAGACTGAAGAGGGAATTGGATTTGCTTCTATCAAAGCTGACTTTGGCAGAGGTAGTCCCATAAAGCCATGCATTAGGCTTCCTTATCTTTTCCTCTCTGGAATTTGAGATGATTTTTAAGCTGCTGCATGACTTACACGCCTCTGAACACAAGATACACAGCTAATTTAATATTTTGCCTACCTTGGAATTCAAATTTTTAATTTTTTGTGCAAGAAGGGTGCAAAATGTTTTAATGAAAAAGAATAAAAACTAGTGTAATTAATGTAGCCATTATTTTCTCTTTAAGATTTGTTTCAGCTACATTTCTGTATTTTAGGGACATTTCTTTTTTTTTNTTTTTTTTTGGTTTTTTTTGTTTTACATTGGATTCAAATGTTTTTACATCCTCCAGGACAATTAGAACCTTCTGATGAAATAAGTAATGTATAAAACTTCAGGATAAAACTGCTGCATACATTAGGAGGACAGTATGCATAGAAGGAATCCCTGTAAAAATCTAAATAATCTGTTACTTAGACATGAAAGATAATCATCACTGAAAGCCTAAGGAGCCTTGATTCTTAAAAGATTGCTTGACAATAAATCAGGGTCAGTTAAAAGTTCCTAAAACACTTCAGAAGAACCAACTAAAAGATGGTTCTACTCTGCCCAAATTTTATACTTTCCATTATAAATATATGTGTTGAACCTATTTTTATAATGCAATAAAGTTTGCATAGCAGAATAAGTACACAGCACAGCCTTTGGTGATGGCTCTTTATAAAAATAATTTAGTAAAACAGAAACATCTGGCAATTTTTTATCAGCAGAAGAAACTTCATTTTCTTTGAGGAAAAAAAAACACCTAACATGGTGTGTGTACACACAAAGTTCATTCACCTTCCAAAAAAAACCCAAAAAAATCTGCAACAGCTTTGAAAAGCACTTTTCAAACCGTGAATCTCATCAGAAATGGTTGTATGTCCCTTATATGGGATTTTAAAAATTCTTTGTGTGAACAGCATTAATCAAGGTCACTATTTGATTCAAGATCTGTCCCTACACTACGTCAGTTGTACAGCTTTGGGAAAAGATCTTTAAACCTCTGTAGAAAAGACTACATGGAAATAGCTGATAAACTGGTATTGATTTTCACATATCACCCTTGTCAAAAGGATTTATTGATGTGTCAATGCATGTTGTGGCAAGGATCATAGCAGGATATCTTTAAAGGATTTATGGTGAATCTACAGGCTTTAATACACTCTGTGGTAAATAACTAACAAGTACTGTGTATATTGATTCCTGTCGTGTGGTCAATGGAATCTTTAGCCCACTAATTGTTCGTATTGACAAAAGGTTCATGATCTAAATGAGCAACAGAACATCATTCCTAACCAACACCGCTCCAAAGATGCTTTTCTTCACCATTCACCCCCACCAGGAACAATGCTTAAACAGAAATATTTAACAGGATTCTGCCTGACTAACTTAACTGGAGCCTGGTTAGTGTTTAGATCCCTGTTCTCCCCCTGCAGTGGCACCTTTAAGCATCTGTAACTCAATTTAAAAGCTGCAGGACAATTAACTGTGGTTACAGCTTTATTCCTCATTAGGACTTCTAAGTAGGCATCTTACTCCAAATTCAGACACTTGGATTCAGAAGTATTAGTGGTTTATTATTTTCAGCATTTTAAAAACTTAATATTTAAATATACGTGGGTACAAAGATCAGACAATGGTTTGATTTTGCAAAGAATTTTCTGAGAAAAGTATTATTTTTGTGTTTGTATAAGTGTGTGTTCCTTCTTGGCAGCTCAATGTCTCAGCTGGGACTTTTAATTTTATTATCTGCAAACAAAGAAATAAACAATTAAATAGTTGTAAAAAGATTTATCAAATTTACTGCTAGTG
This sequence comes from Aegithalos caudatus, assembly GCA_013389925.1. Lineage (NCBI taxonomy): Eukaryota > Metazoa > Chordata > Aves > Passeriformes > Aegithalidae > Aegithalos > Aegithalos caudatus. The sequence goes on along the minus strand of WEIU01000721.1, from coordinate 85,390 downwards.
TAAAATCAATACCCAGAACTAATATAGCTGGTAAATAATTATTAGTTAAACAATAAGTAAAATTTCCATTCAGACTTAAGCTGAACTAGGTAAATATAGCATGTGTATACAGTGCATTATCAATTCATTCCATTAGCCTTGTGACTTCCACCGAGTAATAAATACAGATTACAATGTTTTTGAATGTCTGTCAGATCGGCCTCTCTCATTAAAAAAATACAGTCATAAAAAGACAACACTCTAAGACAAAACAAACAGAAAAAGTAGGCAAGCACTAAAGCTTGCTTTCTAAGGACCTGAAAACTGGTTTGTACCCCTTTCTCCTCAACCACTTGAAAAAAATATAACATTAAAATTATCAGAGTCGGATTCATTTGTGCCAAAGACAGAAGTATAAATTAAAAACTGAAGATTCCAAAGAGAAAAAGCAGGGTTTTTTTTTCCTTCTACAAACCAATCTATAGGATTCAACACAGAGATGGGATTTCAGACTTAAGTTTAAATATTGATAGACCATATTGAAATTTAACATTACCTTCTTTGGTGCTTTTTTTAAATTATTCATTTGAAGTTTTATTTGCCTTTGTGTCTTTCTCCAGAAATGTTTGCAAGCCCATTTAAAAAGTGCTTTTGCCTGAGCAGTGCAGATTATTACTGCCTTAAGTTTGCTTTGCTTTCCTAAAAGGGCAATTTGTGGCTTGTGGGGAGCAAGTTTGTGGTAAAACAGACTGATTTGGTGTCTAGACTGCTTTAAGGAGGGTTGACTTGAGATGGCACTCCACACCAGGTCTATACTAGCCACTCATCAGCTTGATATCTACAGAAAAACCCAACAACTTCCTAAGTAAATATTTACCAGTTCAAAGCATGCAGCCAACCTGATACTCATGCATACATCAAAGAGATACTCTTTCTAGCACATTGCAACAAATGCTGAATCAAGTAATTTTTAGTAAGATGCCCAAATTTAAATCTATAAATGTATTTAGTATTTGTGTAGTCTTGAGAAATTGAGCCAGTCTATGTTACTGAACCCCCTTGGATCTTTTATTCCCATTAACTTTTACTTAAAATTATATAATTGAAAATACAGTTTACTGAATCCACAACAAGTCAGGGAAAATGTGCTCATACATTTTATCTTGACTGAATTAAAAATCTCAATAAACTTTCTGATCCTGATTAATAACACTGGGATATGTGTTTATGTATATGCCATTTAGTTTACCAGACATTAACAGCTCTTCTGTACAGGGATCCTTTCCTTAACAGAACCTTCATTATAGGGTAGCTACTGGCCTCATTTCCTTTTCTTATGGGTTCTTACCATTATATTATAAAATTATCTTTTTGCCATATTCAGGTCATATGTCTTAGAAGTAGTGGATATGAATATAACATACAACCTGAATACCTTATATCAAGGGTAAAAACATCAGCAAAAGGGCTGTTCTAAAATCTTTCCAGCACTTATTAATCCAAGGTCACGTTTCAAAAAAAAAAAAGCTGCCTTTTCAATCATACACACTAATGTACTGAACAATGATTTAGTTATGAATAAATAAATTTTATCCTGTTGAGTCAAATTGTATTCTTTAATTCACATAATGCCTTCATTAAGATCCAGAAATCCTTCTTACATCATAATACATAAGTAAAATAGGAAGTTTATTAATAAAGTGTACTATGAAGGGTAATATAACCAATATGTCCTGGTTTACAGGGTTGGAAGGTATGACTAATTATTGGTATTGTTCTTTACAACCTCCTGATGAGATTAATAATAAAATACCCACATGGGACTTTACCATCTACTGCTCAATTCAATATTATCTGGCAATTTAGCTTCATCTGAATATAATTTTCAGCAGCTCCTTAGACAGCCAAATGTTACAACTAAGTAATACAAGCATCCATTGTAGGCACTGTTGTGCATGTTTTGCAAGAAGCAGGAAAGGGACTAGTTAAAAGTGCTGAAAAGGCAGCACAGAGCAAGGAGATAAGTATCCTGCATCTAAAATGTGGCATTCAAGCATGTAAAATGCAGTAAAAAACAAAAACAAAACAAAACAACAACAAAAAAAGTTCTTATAAGTTCTTTGACAGGCAGAAGTATAGTTGGAAATGTCAGAATGATATACCACCTTTTGCTGGGATTTCTGCAAGTCTATCATAGCTGTGTACAGTGCCCCACAAACCCCTCCCATATTTTCTCAAAAGCACAAGTTAAATAACCAGGAAGTTGCAATAAATAATACTTAAAAGCAATGCAAAATAAAAGGTTCTAATTAAGAAACTTTGGGAGGTTTTTTGATACCCAGATTCTCAGTTAATTGTGATAATTCACTCTTTGAAGAAGTAATTTTCTTCTTCATCTTGTTGCACTCCATCAGAGCAGCATTGAGTCCTATGGCACAGGACACCAACAGGGTGGCTAAAAGGTGAAGATTAGTAATATAACATTGATCAAGGGGAGCTAGGTTTGGAAAACAGGTTTATACCTGGTAGATAACTAACGTGCCTGCTTCACTCCAGGCCAAAACCATCAACAGCCAAAAGCAACATAGGAAGGATGGGTTCATCCATCCCTCTTACACTTCTCCAATTACATTAATATTCTGTAAATTTTAATATGTACAGTTGTAGAATATTTTAAAGAACAAGAAAGTAACTGAGTATTTTGATATAATGCAGTTGGCAATGATGCATATGGTGTTTGCTGGGGATGTTGCCTGGGCTGATGACAGAGAAGACACTGAAGCTCCACCATGAGATATTTTATGTTTTCAGTAACTATCACCACTGTCACTAAAGGCTGATCTGCAAGTGTCTCCTGTGTCCAATTATCACTACCCATTTTGGTAAATGACAAGCTATCAGGACAAATCTGTCTTCCAGACTCCTTCTGGGTATTTAAACATAGCACATTACTCTGTTACAAGCTAAATCTGTGGGCATAAGCACTATAAATGCAGTTTACCAAATTCATGGCAAGACAGCCTTTCTTCTTTTGAAGAAACCAAAAACCTTTTTATGGTTTGAGTACAGTTTTTCTCTTTTCTTTCTTTAATATAGACATGGTTTGATTGTTTCTGGGCTGCATCGGGTCAGAGAATGAAAGCAGGACTTCAGAGGAAACAGGTAAATCAATTCACTTTCAAAGTGACTGTAATTTGCAGCAATAAATAGGATTCTAATAAATATGCATTTCTACCTAAATATTCATTTGCCCTGCAAATCAGCCCAACGTGATAACCCAGGCTCTTCAAACTACACTGTGTGCTACTCTTTGCTGGAACTATTTGGGCTCAGCTTCAGACTAGTTTATTTGGGCAGGACTGTGAGCTGTTTCTTAGGTCTGATAAAAGAAAAACAACAGATTTCCCAAAGAATTCCCAAACCTGGATGCTTTCCCCTGGGAAGGCTGTCTCCACTGGACAGAGTGACTTTTTCTCTACCATACCAGAGATTTTCCCTCTTCACCCACTACTATTCCTACGTGGGTGAAGAGGGAAATAGTAATATAAGATTTACCTCCTTAAAGGCTTCCCTGCTGATGACAAATGTCTGTTTTTAAACATGCCCAATGTTACAAACTTAACTGTAATCTGTAATGCATTCATAATTAGAGATGCCCTTAAAGATGTGTGTGAAATTCAAGTGTGCAATTAATCTTACTCAAGCCACTGGAACACACTGGCCTGAGGTGGCTGCCAAGAGCTGTAAGGCTGGTTCCAGGAGCACTCTCGTTGTTGCTTTCTGCAGTGGCCATGCTGGGGGGGAGATTGGAGAAAAGGCAGGAATTTCTACACAAGCCTGACTGTTCTTAGTGTCTTGGTTATATTCTCCTGTGTCATCCAACCAACAGTGCACAGAAGACAAGCAGCATCCTGGAAACAGTCCCCATCTGTGTCCTCAGGCAAGGCTTCTCTATAAACAGTGAGGCAGGCATCTTAGCTACCTTCTCAGGCTCCTCAAAACCAGCAGCTTAGACTTCACACTTAGACTTCAGTCACGTGTTTGCTGTGTAACTACAGTCAAGAGACTCCAGTCAAAGGCACAGCTCTAGGCAGCATTACAACAAGGAAAACTGCAAATTAAGATACCAAAAGTACTCAGGAGGCCACAGAATATCCCCAAAGGTCATAAAAGTAGTTGAAAGCCTTTAATCCCCAGAACCTCTGGGATACCAAGTTCTGTGCCATTCCTGCTCAGCTATCCAAGCAGATTGTAATGTTTATTTTTCTTGAAGTACACTTCCAACTGTTTTCAACTTGAAAATATTTTCCAAAACCCTCTGGCCCTGCCAGGAGCAAACGTTTTGGTGCCTGTCAGGATTGGGGCTCAGTGCTCAGCTCCTCTCACTTTCTGGTACTTCCCCCGTGAAATGGGGAGTTACTGCTTCTTCCCAGCCCTGTTAACCTTGTTTATTTAGATGGAAAACTTGGGAGAGAAACTGTCTCTCACCATATGTATGTAGACTACTCCAAACAATAAGGCCTTTGCCTCTCCAGGCACTATCAGCATTTAAGTAAGTAAGCCAAGTGATGATAATTCTTAGAGAAAAATGCAGGAAAAATAACCTAAAAATCACCAGAATTGACATAAAACTCTCCAGCAGATGGGGGCCTAGCACTCCCTGAGGGCCCTGCTTATGTGAAGACCAGTTACTTGTAAACATTTATAAATTCTGGCAAATATGTACAGACTTCCACAGAAGCAATTGCATTCCCCTTCTCTTGCATCAGAGGCAGCTGGTGCTGTCTGAAATACACCCCATCTTTACACCCTAACTACTTACACATATATGTCTGTAAAGTGAGGTCTTGTATGTGCTGAAGTATTGAGGACAAGGAAAAACTCCCATGAAAAGATAGCTCTAAGAATTTATTTTTTTTTTAATTAAAGTATCACCCATTCAAGACACACAAAGCAAAGCTGTTTTTCTTATTAAAGTTACATTTGATCTTCCAGCCAAGTTAAGTTACACTGTTCATTTACATGTAGAGGCATTTTATCCTAAAGTTTGCTTGAAAAAATAATGAAAAACTGTTTTCCAAAATACAAAATGACAAGTTATAATGTCTCACTCAAGTGTTTCAAGTCATAAGTAATTTATATTAATAAAATATAGTGGTCATTGAATACTGTAATAAAGTAAGAAAAATCAGACTGCAATAAAATCAAGTAGCAAATATAACCCTGTCATGGTACAAAACTAAAATGTTAAAGGATGATAGATATTAAAAATATCTTTATTGATAGCAATAATCCCTAAACAAAATCAGTACTTTAACTTGCACATGACAAATATACTAGCAAAAACGACACCCAACAGGACCACAGTTGCAATACACAAAAGCCAAAGAAATCTAACTGGAATGAGTGAGACACCTGGCTCCCATCTGCTGCTCTGAATGGCTCCTGACCTGATAGAAACCTGTGGCAATGAGGTTTTCATTAGGGAACAAGCATTGAGTAACTACCTGAATAAATATGACTTACCTGTAATGGCATATTTCTAGAGAATACAGATAGAAAGAACACAGTGAATACAGATGGTGCACAAAAGTCACCACTCTGAGAACAAAAACTCTGCCTTCATATATTTGGGAATCTACTAAAAGGACAGTGGATAAAATCAATCAAGTATTTACCTTACACTGCCTAGTGGTGTCTGTCTGTCTGCAGGATTTGAATCCCTGTCCCATGGCTCCCAGAAAAGCCCTCAGTAGTTTGCAGGGCTGCATCATTGAAGCTGCACTGGCAGCCCTGCAGCTGCAGAGCTGCTCCCAGGATCGAGTACCTTCTGATCAAGCACACCAGCAGCTCAGCTCAGCCCTTTCTGCCACAGTTAAAAACAAACCTTCCAGCACCCTCCTGATTTTGTACATTCACCAGCCCCTGCACAGCTCACAACAATCCACCAGAACAACAGGTTGTTATTTCCATGTTTGCATTCCCAGTCCTTGCAGTGCACTGAAAGCTGATGAAAATTTCCCAAAGCATCAACTGTGATCTGAAGAGAAGCACCTTGATTAGAGAGGCACTGAAGAGCAGCTACAGAGTCATACAACTCTGTCACTCTAAAGAGTGAGGCCTGATGACTGTTATCTCTTTTCCCACCAAGATGAAGAGGAAACTCACTTGGCATTTCTAAAGTACAGTTTTGCTTAATTATGCTGTCTGATCACTTTAAAGCCCTATTTGCACACAAACATGGTACAAATTAACTGTAGGAGAAAAAGGTATCAGATAAGGGTAACTATGCAGATGGGTTTGAATCCCTTTCAAGACAGAAATTATTTACATCTGTCTTGAAGCATCTGAAGCTGTGCTGTATCCTTGTCTCATATCTGGATCTAACCTGGATAGTCCCGATTTCGGGCTACGCACAAAACTCAACTGCATCTCAGACTGCTCAAAGAACAGCCAAGTTGTTCCAGAGCAAAAACAGCCCCAAAGCCAGGGAGAGCACCTAGTGCTGTCCTGCTTTGCATCCAGATCAGTCTGGTGGGACCTGCCTAGCAAAAAGCAGCCAATGCAGCTGTAAATGTGGTACGGTAAAATTTTCATGCAACTCTTGGGTGTTAACCTGCCGAGGTAATGAGCTGACTGAGAGGAAGGGCAGCAACGGTGGGTGAGGAAGAAGAGGCAAAAAACCACGGCCCCCAAGGTACTGTTGGTACCAGGGACTGTTGTTTTCCTGAAAAAGATGAAACACGTGAAAAATTGAGGTAAGAGTGGGAAGGCCTGGGAGAGAGCACAGGTAGGAAGGACAGCGTAAGAAGCAAGGGAACAGCCATGAAGGCAGGACTAGCCAGAGCAGGGAACACTGCCAGGAATCATGTTGATTACTTATTTTTAAGCAGTCTATGGTTCACAGTTACAAGCTGTGCTTCTACAGACAGGCAGTGATGGCTATTGGAAAGTTTGTAGTCCAGATATGCAGAAAGCAGAATTCTTGAATGGATTCATGTATAACTTATGTAATCTGTTTTCTGTGTAATAGTTCTCTCCTGCATGATAGAATATTTCTCCTAATGCAGGTGATTCCTAGTTTGCTTTCTGGGCTACAAAGATGGTCTGCTCAGGGTCCAGAGAAGCTTGCTCTCTCCCTTTCCCCCACCTTCACTTTTATTCCAAGTCAAGCCAGTGTAAGGGATTTTACAAAAAGAGGCAGTTATAAAGGAGTCAATATCACATTACATTTACATTTTAAGGAGTTTTAGGAGAGGTATGCAAGAGTATTGTTCATCTCAGCTTGTTCTATTTAGGGAGGCTTAGAATAACATTGCAAATGACATGTCTACTCCGATAAAACACTAGAGGGCTTGGATGCCATCTCGCACTTCGGCAGAACAGTAAATACAAAGAGCCTTACTATGGGAATATGAATATTCACTAGCAACGGAGAGAGGTGAATTGTTATGCAAGTGGCAATATCTACTGCATACACTGAAATTCCTCTTGCTTCACTCTACTGCACAATGTTCCTCTGCTTTTAGATGGATGTATCTGAATATACTTTGTGCCGTTAGTGTTTTTGTAAAATCTGACATGAACTGGTTTAGTTTGAAAAAACCCCAAACAACTGAATACCACATTATTTGTAACACATTACATTAATCAGCTTGTTATAAACAGCTCAGAGAAGACATGTTTTTCTACAAGCTTAAACACTTTTCTCTGCAGAAAGTAACAGATGAGTTAAATACAAATAGGAAAGCTTAGTGAGGTGTAAAGTCTCATACTAGAACTTCAAGTGATGTAATTTTAAACTGACCTAATACTATCTTAAGTCTGATTATTTGAAAATCTCAATCATAATATTTGTTAAAGTATCTTATAATATTAAAGATCAGAAAATGGGGATAGAAATTCTCTGAAATGTGTAAGGGAGGTCCAAGGTCCATATCTATCTTCAGCTCTGACACTCAACACAGCTATTACCAAGCCTCCAGGAAGAATTTCAATAAAATAGCAGTTAAAACCCTCTAGTAGATCTGCTGGAAAAGTGTCCACAAAAGTCATTATTTCATCACTTGGACATAGTAGGAAAGCCAAGTTTGAAGACCGCCTATAACCATTGGATGGACTTTACAAACAAATAAGCCACTGAGAATGGTCTAATGGAAGAGAATAATCTGGACAGAGGAAGTAATGCAGAAAAAAACCCCAACCCATTACTAAAACACATTATATTATTAACTGTTACCACATAGTATGACAAGGCAAATAAGGAATAATTTAACTGAAGCATTTAGCCATTTCTCCTGCTTGCAACTGTCTGCAAATAGGCTCCTATTATTATTATGACTATTACTCTTCAGAGTTGCTCAATGAACAGTGTATTGAATACATTTCAACATTATAATGTTTGCAACTGTTCACAGGGCATATTCCTTAGATAATTCGTTAGATGCAGTTCAACATTTGCACTATAGAACAGACTGTGTAAAGCACAGAATAAAGTTTATGTTCCCTGACTAGCTAATATAAGCTTATAAACAATTTTTACCTGCAACCCATTGCAAAAATAATTATGTTTAATTTAATCTTGGCTCTATCTTAAACAATAGAATTTTGCAAATGTTTGTTTCAGCAATTCCTTGGTAACAGAATTTTTCATTGAAAATCATCACAATGTCTACAGTTGAAAGGAAAAAAAAGCCTGCAGGTGCATTGTGATGGACTTTAGTCTCTTTACATTTAAATTTGGAATAAAGATAAGCCCCAAGTAAAGGCTTCAAGTGTCTTTTTGTTGTGTTAAGAGACAGCAAGGAAAAACACTTGCATAAGTGCATCGAGCCCCAAAAGCCACTTATGTGCCATGTTCTGCACATGGTAGCAAAGCATTCAGAAGTGAGGCAGATAATATTCTAAAGAGATGCATTAGAATACTTCTCAATTTAAATTTCTCAAGCCCTCCATTACAGCAATAAAGCTCACCCCAGTAATTTTACCCTTCTGAATAGGCTGAACATTAACTAAATCAGAATCAAACCACTCTGCGAAGCTTAAAAAATAATAATAAAAAAAAACTAAACCAAAGCTTCTATGAAGCAATAACTTCCAGTAACAAAAACAACTTTTCTGTTATTCTTTCCCAAAACTATGACTCAGATACAGGGAAAATTAATGTTTGAAGTTTAATTTGTTAAATTACTGGGGGTTTCACCTGTTTCTTCATTGTGATTGGTATCATAGTCACTAAAAAGCATCTGTCATTTGACTGAAAGGTACTGCAGTACATTGAGATATATAAATACAGAATACTTAAATTTGAATAGTTGTTCATTGATTCATTTTATCTGATGTTCTTAATAATGGATAATTGTCTTTCTTAAAACTCCCAGCCTGATTTTATTGAACTATTACTGTTTCAAGGCAAAATGCAAATGCTGATTTTAAACCTAAATTCTGAATTAGAGAATGATATTGATAGGGAAATATCACAGCAATGTCACTGTTTGTCACAGCCCATGGATCATCAGTGGAGGACAGAGAAGTCTTTATTTGCCACTGGTATTTGGTCCTGTGTAGACCTTATTCATATGCCACAATCCCAGACACCAACCCATTTGGATCATGTCCACACCTGTTATATGGGTAGGTATATGTTTTTAAGACATTTGGATGTGAAAAGAGAAAGATTCTATCCTGTAAGGTATCATGACCTAGTTCCATTAAATTGCTTAGAAGTTGATAGGAAAATTCAGGGAATAGAATTTGAAAGTGCTATCAAAATACCCCTGAATTCATCAATTACCTTTCGCAACATTTATGTCAACCAGGCTCCTTTGGTGCAGTCATCTACATGTGGGCTGCTTTTCTAAATTCCTTGTAGTTTGAGAGAAAGAGATGCTCTGAAGCTGCAATTCATTCTGTCTATTTCACAACTCCATATTGGAAGCAGAGTTGTTTTTCATGGAAACATGTTTCTCTCCAGTGACCATACAGGGAGTCTAGAAAAGTGACTCAGAGGTCATTATCCCTATTTGGTAAGGTGAATCCCACTGCTCTTATTTGCAGAGGTCTCCTCTTCTGCACATAATCAGAGCTGTGGTCAGTATGCTGGGAACAGGGCTGAATCCCAGATTTCCCTACATCAGGTGAGTTCCCTACTCCCAAACCTGTGCTCTGGAGTCTCTTCTCCAGCCCCACCCTGTTGGGTAAGCACAGATGTAGCTCTCCAGGTCTATCAGCTCAGCATAAGCATCAGCTGAGGAACCTCTTCATCACAGGCACCTAAAGCAAAGAAGTAAATTTGGGGCAGAAAGGGATAAATGGCTGCTCTAGGAACCATTTGAGCCAACAGCTCAATTAAGTGTTTCCCTGAAGACCAAAGCAAAGACAAGATTTACAGATCCTGGTTTTCCTCCTGTCTTTCTTGGTGACTAGAGTGGCAGGTTCCCTGCAGAGTGTCCTGGATGCCATAAATCCAGTTTTGAGAGTGTGGCTAAGCAGCAATGATGAGCCTCTCCAACAGTACCTTGCGTCAAAATGAGCAGCCTTTCAGCCTCCCCTTTCTCTAATGGTTCTGCAGGCCTTCCACCTCCTGCTTTTGGGTTTATCTAGCTCCTCTGTGGGCCAGGTAAGCCATTCACCTGGCAAAACACAGCAGGGATTTGTCTGTTGGTTTGCTGTGGTAGCTTTCTGTTTCTTTAGCAAGGCAAATCAATTAATGGAGGAGTTCAAGATGTTAAATGTCATTGCAACTAAGAGTGGGCATGGCTGGACAGAGACCACCTTGACAACAACCAGGAGCTTAAGAGGTCATTGATGGAAGAGCCCAGCCAGGAACATGGGTGAGTGAGCTCCATCCTTCATCCCTCCCTCATTCTTCCTCATTGCCCCCCAGCCTGCATTCCCTTTCCCCGCTTGTGCTGCAGAAGCACCACACCACAATTGTTGCAGCAGGGTGATGTTTGTTCACTCCAACCCACTTCTGTGAATTTGTTCCAGTTAAGACCAAAAGCCATCCTTTTTATAAGGGGAAATGGTTTCTCAGAGAGGAGTTTGAGACCAAACAAAGTGTTAAATGGGTATAACCTCCAGCTGGGACTAACCTCCTTTTGCTCTGGATCCACAACTGCAGTCCCGAGTAGGACAAAGAAAATGAGCATCACTGTGTCTCCCTACTGGCAGTCTTCCTTCCACAAGGAAGAGGGAATGATGGAGATACTCACTGCTATGTAGGACTGAGCTCAAAATAGTATTACCTAGCCTGACCAATTTTGGCATATTTTTCCATTTTTACCACTAGAAACTACAAGATATCCTCCAACAATTAAATAGAGTTAGCATGGGAAATTACATATTTCTTGGCAGAGCAAGTACCCTGGAAAGTTACACTGAATTTTATTTCACAGAAACATGCCATCCATACACTTGTTAAAATTCAACTGAACTATAACTAGCTCTTGCATTAGCATTTAGGAGATGACTTAAATTTACAGGAAAGCACCCCTAAACAGAGAAGAATATTATGTTTCAAATGTTTTAAAATCTGGTTGAATTAAAAAAAAAAAAAACAACCAAAAACAACTGTGATGACAGCTATAAATATCTATAATGTCATAAATCTGAAATGGGCAGTTATGCAGGTTTGAACAAAATATGGTCACCTCAGCTTTTTTGGATGATTTATTTTAGCTTATTACAGACTACTTACACCCTGCTATACTGGGTGTTTTTTCATCTAGCAGAAAAACATATTGCTAGCTATATTTATGAAACAGTGTATACATATGCATAAATACGTATATATACATGCATATGTATGTATATATTAATCGGTCAAAATCTGAAAATTTAACTTTTCAGACTCTTAAATATTTTTATCTGTACCAACTGTAAGTTTTGTGCATCACAATTAAACACTGAATACATGAAACTACATCAGATACACAATTATTAAAAAACAGTTTTGAAAATGAAGTCAAATAAGGAGACTAGTTTGGATTTAGATGGAAACAACCATGACAACTTTTATCCAGTGTTCTCAGTTATTCTCAAAAATACATTGTTAGCTACAGTTGCTGATATAATGCTCTGAATGCACCAAGTTTCTCATCTTGCACTTAGCGTCAAAATACTTTCCAAACAAGAACCTTCTGTGTGATAGTAACTTTTATTTCTTAAATGGTGTGGTAAAAGCAAATTTTTTTTTATTTTTTATATCAATTTGTAGCTGATGTGAGATTTCATTGGACACCTGGGAAATTCCCTATCAATCTATAGTTTTGGCAGATTTCTGGCTACCACAGGAAAACCTGAACAGATGTATAATGTAAAATTTTACATATTTTCTCTGGCAGTGAATACAGCATTTAAGTAGTCTCTATCATCACAGAATCCATGAAAACAAAAATTGGAAACAATTAATCGTAATTCATTAAAAAGAAGGAAAAAAATCAAGCCAAGAATATTTGCATTTGACACAAAAAACCCCAATCAAATTATTCTTTCATTTTCCCCAGTTGTTCTAACTGAAATCTTTTCCTGATCTAGGAAAATTACACAAATGCTTCTTCTGGCATAAGGAAAAAAGGCGGGGCAGGCAACAGGGATAAGCCCAAAGAAGAAAAAGTCACCATCTTCAGTGAGAGCAGTAGCTTATTCCTGCTAACAGTGTTTCTTGGGAGCTGCAGTTCTCCCTGCTCTTCGAGCTTTGCAGGCACTAATTTTGTACACTATGAGTCAGAGATGAAAAGTGTGGGCACTGCTCTGTAGCAAAGAGCACGCAATGGGGCCAGGATTTTATTCTTCCTAGGAATTAAACTGGGACAGGGGAAGAGAAAAGCATCCCAAAATTGGAATTTGGAAAGACACAGGCTGTTCATACAGAGGGGAAAAAAAGGTGAGAACTGGCAGACAAATTACAGTTAGAAGCTTGAAGATTTAAATCTCTGTGTGAGTGTAGGTGCAAACTACTGCAGTTTTTTCAGCTTGTCTTAGAAATGCAGTGAGTTGATGGATGAAAAATCATAACTGAAAAGACAACAAAAAGATATAAACAGTCAACAAGAACAAAAAAAGTCAAGGGAAACCAGAGTGGAAGCAGTCAAGACAAAAAGCAGAGAAAGGAGGTGATTTGGGGGTGGTGCTACAAATAACTTAGGGGCAGCTAATACAATAGTAACAATTGCTCTCATGGATCCTTTCTCAGGAATCATTGGCCAAAACAAACAACTGCAGATCATTTCTGCGCATTAAAAAAAAAAAAAAAAAATTAAAAAAAAAGGGAAATGAGGTTATTACTTCTCTCTCAGATATTTGAAGAAAAAATGGAATGACCAGCAGAGGAGGCCACTTCCCTCAAGAAAGATGTGCAGGTAGAAAGGAAGAACACGATCCCTAGGTGAAGGAAATTAACCCACCCAAATCAGCTGAAAGCAGCTCCTTCCTCGAAATGCATGTTGGTGAGCTCAAACACTTCTGGTCATGAAAAGAAACCAGTCAGTACAATCCAGGACACAACTACCAAAAGCATACAAGCTGTTTTCACAGAACCTGGTCTGCAGCATTAAAAACTTTTCCACCTAGTCAAAACAGCTTGTATTATTGCCTTGCAGGACAAAGTTTAGCAGCATACATTTATTTTCAGTAATTCTCTAGCACCTCCTTAATGGTATAAATAGCCTTATTCAAATTTATTTAATCCAATGCTAAGGCTGTGGCCAATGCTAGTTGTGTCCAATATGCTGACACTTGTTATTCCCTGAACAGCCATCCTTAAATGAGAGAATTGTATCATGTAATTGCCTGTACCACAAACAGTTGCTCTGAAATAGTGTAGTTTTTCAGACAGGAACTGAATTCTTGCTTAGCCACCCTGAAAGTAAGTAGTGAAATAATGAAAAAACTTCATTTTTTAAGTAAAATTGACCAAACATTTTGCAATTTTGTAGCAAACAATAACTTTTCTAAAGGGCATTTCCTTAGTAGGATTGCTTTATAATACTGATGAATTGATATTTGCTAGACAAAAATAGCCTCTGTGTCTGAGAAAATGAGCAAGAAAGCAACTAACTTCCCTCCCCCCTCCCCTTTGTTATCCATTTCTAGATCTACAACCACTGCAAGCACAGCATCTCCTGTACCCTCCTATACCTTCCTGACTCCATACAGGATATCCACTCCAAGGCAGTCTGCTTTCCTAAAACAAAATGTTTCAAGATTCTTGTATTTATTTTATCTGTCTATAAAATGTCATTGTTTTGCCTTTCTGCAAAACAATGTGCTCTCCCAAAGCTGGGACAATGGCCAGGGCATGTCTTTGGTACCAGAAAAACACATGTGCAGAAACCTACCTTTAAGCAATTACCAGACTACGTAAGTGAGGCTGAGAAGAGTCTAGAAAAATATATATAGATATATATCCTAAAATTTAGTTTTCCTCTTGATCTGATTTACATACATGAGAAGTCTCTGTTCCCTAATAACAAGCCAGGAAATTATAGTCCTAAATCTGGTGCCTAAAATTAGGCAGTACAACCACCCCTGTAGCCATCAAAAAACAACCCTATTACTCTTCCAACCAGTTTAAACTGCTCATCTCTTGCAGACTCTTCTGTTTACCCAGGGTCACTCTGCCAGCTCTCTTACTAATCTAGAGAAGTTTTGCCAGCCACACTGAGCATGGGCATTGCCATCTCCAGCAGGACCTTGCAGGGAAGGATTATGCAAGTAGCAACACCAGTATCCATACTAGGATAAACTGCAACTAATCACTTAGTGCTTGCAGATGGATTATGAGAATTAAATAGTTAAGGCTTTCATAGCATTTTCAACATATCTATGGCACTACAGCACTGCACAGAACATTGCAGAAATGTCTTTTCCAATAAAAAGCAATCACGCTGCATGTTTACAAGAAGTCCCCACAAGGCATTCCTCTCATCTTCCTACTTTAATGTATTCAGCATCTCCAGTAACACTGCAAGGCAACACCTCCTTTCTGGACTAAAAAAATAAAAATTAAAAACAAATAAAAACCAAGAGGAAAATGCTGTTTTAGACAACTGCAGTTATACCTACTGCCTTGAACAGGACTTTCTGTCCAAGGTGAGGTATGCTGGATACAGGTGATCAAAAGCATTTTGTAGAATCAACTGCATTTTGCCCTGTCTCTATATAGTTCAGTAGCATTAAATGCAAGGAAACAATATCACTCTAAGTACAGTATCACAGAATCACAGAATGGGTGAAATTGGGAGGGAACACATTGGGTCATCTGATCCAACCCCCCAGCTCAAGCAGGGCCATCCCAGAGCACATGGCACAGGATTGTATCCAGATGATTCTTGAATATCTCCAGTGAGGGAGACTCCACAAACTCTCTGGGAAACCTGTTCCAGCATTTGGTCACCTGCACAGGAAATTTTTTTCCTCATATTCAGGTGGAACTTCCTAGGCATCAGTCTCTGCCCAGTGCCTCTTTTCCTATTGCTTGGCACCACTGAGCAGAGCCTGGCTCCATCCTCCTGGCACCCTCCCTTCAGATACTGACAAGATTACTGTATTCTCTTCATCTGCTTGAAAAGAGGTTTTGATAGATTACCTAAGCTCTGTGAGTCTATCAAAAATACAGTCTTAAAATCACTATCCATTAATGTTGAGGACAGAACAATTAAGAGTGCTGGAAGGAGCAGGAATACAGATTCTGATTTTCTTTGCTTAACTTGTAAATATATCTTCTTAATTCATGTCATTTTGCACAAGTAGATACAAAAACATTTGTAAAAATAATCCTTTGTATTAAGATATTAAAAACATATCATCCAGACAATACAAATCATGGTTGGGAAACATCCTTCTGTCAAAAGAATAGAAAAACCAACCAGTTTATTCTGACAGTTTCTGTGGATCTTTGATATCAAAGTCTTTTTATAAGACACTGACAGTCATCAAGTGGATGTTTGTCAAAGTACATTTTCCAGATGTCTAAATAAAACTGGTTTACTTTGATGAGTTTTATACTGATAGTTAAAGGTAGAATACAGGCGTTGCTTCTATTTGCAGCTCTTTACTTCAATGGCTTGCAAATTTGCTTTAATGCTCCATCTATTTTTGTTGTGTTTTTTGACAATTAATTATTAAAAACATCATAAGATGCTGGAATCCCTTTGCTGTATAGAAAAAAAAAAATCCCTTTGCTGTTTTAGAAAAAAAACCCCAAAACTCCTCTGGCTTGCACGCTTACAACAGCAGAAGTAGCAATTGTGAGGATGAGATGGCACAAGGTGGTCACACCAAAGGACACACTCCAGGGCAGGTAATGAAGAGTTTAACCCTGTTCACTTGGAATACAGGGAAGCCCTGGCATTGACTTCAATAGGAGCAGGATCAGCCCCTCTGGGAGAGGCTTGGATCGAGACAATCAGGAGCCTCATTCCCCACAGCCCCACGTGCTGAGGGGCAGGGAGCTGACCTGCACACCTGCACTGACACTCTTTGCTTCCTGCACAAGTTTTGGGTGCACATAACATCACACATTCCATGAAGTCCCTCCTCTCTGTCTGCTTTAATTCCATTTGGTCTGGGGAGAAGTTTTGGCCTGCAAGACATTTTCTCTTTTTTTAATCACAATATATACTATAAAAATTAACTTTGTTCTGACAATTTTTCTTTTTTTTTTCTTTT
>WEIU01000721.1:34945-56725 GCA_013389925.1 Aegithalos caudatus | reverse complement strand
CAAAAAATTCCACCACAAACAGGGAAAAAAAAAAAAAAATTCATATATTTTCACTACCAGGTAGAAAAAAAATGCAAATTTGAAGAATACACAATAAATGGTGTAAGGTATAACAAACCTTTTTAAAAAATGTTCTATTTATGGCACTACTGGCAAGGGATTCTGGTGTTATATTTTTTTAATATAAAGCTGACAGTATTATTTTTAACTAAAATTTCAAATATGAATCTTAAACAAAGTCAAATGGGGACTGTAGATGAAAAAGCAACAACTGAACTTTCTAGGAGTTTGACTTGTGTATTTTCAAGTGATCTACATTTTACTAAGTGATATTAGACTCAACTGTGAGAAATTCACAGGACCTGAACCCATACCTTTTATAGAGAATTTATTCATTTGCTCCTTTTGACAATATTCTCCTCTTGAGAACACAAAATCTATATTACTTTGGTAAGCAGAATTACCCCTTTTTGGCTGCAGATAATGCTGGAAGATTACAATGTTTTGCTTTCTTTCATGCACACATTATTTTCTTAAATACTGGGAGGGGCAGAAGAGGATCCTGCAGTATCAACTCCTTTTACAGCTACTTATATCTAGAAGATATCAGATATATTTGTAGAGTCTGTCCTTCACCTTCTCTTCAATGTATATTAGATCTCACAGAAAATTGTCAAGTAAGATATTTCAAGCTATTTATCAGTTTTGGCCTTTGCATAAACGTAATGGTTACAGGCCAATTGTACACACTCATGGTATATTTTGTTGATGACAAAACAAGTTACTGTATTGATCATCACTAGGTGACCTTTCTTAACACTTCTGGTAAGTCCAGAGGAATATTCTTCTATGAAGAAAAAGAAATGAGATTTATTTAAAGCAATCCTTAGTATTAGAAAGAGAGCATCAAAGATGATTAGTCTAAATCATCTAGCATCTATCAACTATGTTTCCTCTTACTGACTCACGAAAATAAGAGCCTCCAGGCTGTTTTAATCCCTGTTAAAGTGGTTACTTTGCCAATATTTTCCTTACTCTGCTAGCCGTCCCCCAGTACTATTGAGTTTGAATTTGTTTTTTCATGGCGTTCCCAGGAACTGAGCAAGAGGGCTTATGCCAATCTGTCTTTTCCTGATCTCTCTTTCCAGGCAGTCTGGCCAAGTAACACAGAAGAGATGGCACCATATCTTCATGTTTGTGCCCACACAGCCAGGACAATCAGTTAGCTTTAGCATCTACTTCAGTTTCAGAGCATTGCTGGCATTCCTGTAAGTGAAACTACTCTGGCTAGTTTATACACCTATCATGTGTGATGCCTAAAGTTTAAAAATGTGCTCATTTACTAAACTGACAGTCATGTAAATGTCTTTCAAAGAGACAAAAAAAATTAGGAAACTGCACAGCTATTTTGGTGTTCCATCTTTGTTCACAGTTTGCAAATAAAAGCCTAGACTGGTTGCTACAATAAAAGCAAACAGACTGTTGAGTAAATATTTTGCATTTTCCACTTCTTTTTTATCAGTGCATATTATTGATTGCTAAGTAGTATCAGTTGTGTGGGCACAAATATTACCTATTGGTGAAGCCGTTAATCTGGATGGCATTATCTTTCCCCCCTCCCCTTTCCTGTTTTTTTATTTCTCCACTTAAGCAGCTTTTCTCCTCTGAAGATCACCAGATCACCAGATAGCAATCCACTCATAAGCAGTCAAAAGATGCCCTAGATAAAAGATTTGGGTTATGATTCACAACATGTGTAATGAATATACTATTCAGGACATTCTTCACTGAGACCATTGTATTGCATATTCATTTTGCAACACAGGTATATGATGAATATGACAGTTATCAGAATCATACTGAATGAGGTTTCTTAGCCATCATTCAAAACAAAAAGAATCTACAAAAAAATTAACATCAAAGTTGGAAAATTTAGAATCATGAATATATTATCTGGTGCTTCTCCAGAAAGGCTAAGAAATGATCCAGAGAAGTACAATATTCATTACTGAACTTCACTAGTAAAACCATAGCACCCTGTTATCAAAAATTTTTCCAAGGCCAAACAAGAGGTGCTATACCAGAACATGGCACTGAGGTCTGGGTCTGAAAGCAGGTTGGGAAAGAAATGGTACTGCTTAGCAAATGAAAGACAACCAGCATGGCTCATACCAAAAGGGCAGCAACCAAGAGGGATGCAGACAGGCTAGACTTATTCTTAACAGCTGAAACATGAAATAGGTGAGAAGTGAAAAAATGAATCTTCTGGTCATGGCCAGATTGGCTCCAGTGGCTCCAAGGTCCATTCAATTCTAATATGATCTGTGGTGGAGCACAGTAAGTTACAGATACTGTCTCAATCTCCCTGGCACATGAGCCAAACTACTTACAGAAGATTGTACAATTCATCAGTACCTCTTCTTAGACTATAGACAGCTCATCAGGTCTGTGGTACCATTTTTCAGGGCTTTTATTATTATTATTATTATTATTACTACTACTAATACAACACTGTGCTGTGAAACTACAATGTTTTCAAAACATAATAAGAATCTGAAACATATGTTGATGAAGATGTACTAGTGTGCCTTCAACATTTAAATACTGACACTTCATTAAAAAATGTCAACAGTCCAAAATGGGGTTACTTAATGGCATAGACTGATGGCTAAAAGTACAACCAAGAAATTTTAAACCAGACTAATCATGGAAGTTAATGATTTCCCCAAATTTTCCTTGAAACATGTCTCAAAAATAGACAGCTCATTGCTCCTTTCCCTTTTAAAAGCACCTAGATTTCACAACATGCTAGCCATGGTCCTACATGTATAAGCAAAAACCCAAAAAGTTAAGACAATAAGTAATACTCAAAAATCTTTCAGAAAAGTTTAGACAATAAAAGTAAAACCAAAAATATTTAGGTCTTAGGGTTTTGTTTTTTTTTTAACAGAAGCCATGCTTCTGTACTCAGCAAGGAGTAGCACAATAATTATGAAACTATTACATGAATCAGTAACACAAGATTTTTTTTTTTTTCAATTTTAGTAGAAATTAGTAGGCCGTGATTGAAAAAAGCATATCAAATATAGATATTTCATAGAATCATGGGCAGGAGCAACTTTCATTAGACCAGGTTGCTCACAGCCCCATCCAATGTGGCCTTGGACACTTCAAGGGATGGGCCATCCACATCCTCTCTGTTTCAGCACATCACCACCCTCACAGGGAAGAATTTCTTCCTCATACCTCATCTAAATCTGCCCTCTTTCAGTTTAAAGCCATTCCCCTTTTTCTTATCACTACATACCCTTGTAAAAAGTCCCTCTCCAGCCCTCTTGCATGCAGGTCCACTTTGCATACTGAAAGGCTGCCATAAGGTCACCC
Organism: Aegithalos caudatus; assembly: GCA_013389925.1. NCBI lineage: Eukaryota > Metazoa > Chordata > Aves > Passeriformes > Aegithalidae > Aegithalos > Aegithalos caudatus. The sequence goes on along the minus strand of WEIU01000721.1, from coordinate 53,341 downwards.
CAGAACCTACTCTTCTCAGGATGAACAACCTCAACTCTCTCAGTCTTTCCTTGGCCTTTCTCTTCCTATTTAAACTTTCCTGAGCCTTACATTTCCTATTTAAAAGAACCAAGTTGTAATGTTGTGGGAATTCCATTTGAGAAAGAAGTAATGCCCAAAAAAAGTCTAAGCACTAAAAATGTATGTATACCAAACTAAACATTACCAATAATTACACACAAGGTTATGTACAGTGATGATTGTAACAGAAATAATTGAGAACAGTGATGCTAAAATGGGAACTTAGAAAGGGACTATGACAAGTATAAAAGTTTACATGAGATTTGGTACTAGAGAAGCCCATTCAAAGTCAGATTAACCAAGGCCAAGTAATGAAAAGTGAAAATATTAAGCTCTGAAAATATATTATTGTTCAGATGTATTTTTTAAGTATTTTGACACTTTTATATCAATTTCACTAGCTGTATTCCAATAGAATAAGGTTTACATAAAAAGATTTGCAATGTTTTTTTGATTATGTGAGTTCCTTCAGATCTCCTGCAGCAGCATTAAAATTTAACCATTTCTTGTTATTAATCTAAAGAGAGACGGCCTAATTAATATTGGTAATTGATTATATTTAACACAACATAGCATAGTTAATATGACACTGGAACTGATGTTGCCTCTTTACTCAAAAGAGTTACTCAAAAAGTAATACTGCATGAATGATACATAGGATTCTCTAAGAGATTTGTTCTGTTTTATTGCTTTTCTGTTGTGAATCACTTCACATAAAATATGCAAGATGTCTAATGGAAGAACAACTTTACAGGCAAAAATGTGACAGGACTGGGGAGAATGTTGTAATGTAGTCTACAAGATTTGGTACATGTTCCTCTCAGTATATGCAACAACTTGGGATCACAACATGATGGAGGAGAGAGGAGGGCACCAAAGGAGAGGTGAAGCAAGAGAACTTGCAAAAACTGAACAATAACTGCAGGCACCGTTTGGAGTTACTTCAAAGCAAGTCTATGAGACTGCAGATCAGCATCTGTCACATACTTCTAAAGATTTGAACTCTCTAAGGGGTTACTTCCTGCAAGACATGAACATCTTCACAGAAGAGATTAGAGATACATCATGAACCATCTCATCCTGACTATTTATCATGATAAACCTGCCAAGTGCATTAAATTTGCATAAAAGGATGTGGTCACCTTTAATAAGCCACCTATTTCTTGATTTCTCAGTGACAAAAACTGAATTGAAACACATTTAGTGAGAGTGCTGCAAGTAATCATTGAGCGGGCAATCTTTCACAGAGCTGCCACACTATGATCTAGCTCCAAGATTTTCTAAATGTGCTTTTTCATTCATAGCCTAAGTTTAAGTTGCTAGGTATTACAACATAGTGCATCTCTCTAAATGAATGAGAAATGCCAATTTAAACTTGTAAAACAATAAGTCTCTCTTACAATGTCACTTAAAAGGAAAACCCACAGCACTGGTATTTTGAATTATAATTTTTAGTGGAATCATTTGTATTCAATGCAGTTCCCTGTATCAGCAATGTAGGTTCTTGGTGAAACTTCAACAAATTTCATTTTTCTTTAAGTTTTTCTGCTGATGTATCTAACATTTTTATGTGTACTTGTGACAAGACCCAAAGGGAAATCCTGAAGGGTATTCAAATCTGTGCAACCTAGTTAACATTTGTTGATAAATAATAGATTAGCTTTCCATGAGTTACTACTTCAGGATAATTTTTGAGATACATCCTAAGCAAGTTTTAAATGTAGCTCATCAAGGTAATACAACTAACCTAACTATGTCTTCTTTGCTACAGGTTATTAGCCAATCTTGAAGTTTCATGGCAGGTCACAAGAAATTTCAAAATGTGCTTTTAAAGACACTGTATGCTACACCAGGAAACCCTTTGGGTTAGTAATGTCTATAAAAATGGTATTTAAACATTTGCCTGTTCATGGTCACTCAGACTAGTATATTTGCTGGAAAGTCACTTCTGAAATCCTATGCCTTCCTAAAGCTAACACTATTTACTGTATCATTCTCCCATTTCCCTGAATCCAAAAGTAAAGTAAAGAATAGAAAATTCTGGTAAAACTCACTAAGGGAAGAAAGAATACCTTGAATGCACCTGTTCTCTGAAAGAATGCATCCTTTTTTCCTTCCTCTCCCCCAAAGTGACATGGTTTCCAGTTAACTCTTTCCAGATGCTATTTTCAGAGTCTTCAGTGAAATCAGCAAGCTACAGACAATATCCCAAATATATTTTACAGGACTGTTTCTGCAGGATGGAAGAGGCTTTTCCGCAGCTGAGGAATCACTACCTGGTACTGCACTTCTCTTTCCATCAGCCACTATAGATAGGATTTACAATCTTCCTCCAGAATGCCTGTGATGCTCCAGGTTCATTAACCCAGATTACAAGATCTGCCCTTCTAGTGACTGGTGGCAGTGAGAGTGGGATGCAGGTCCCTTCTGGTGGCTAACTGCAGCCCCACCTGCAGCTGTGGCTGCTGGTGCTGAGGACTGCAGATGCTGCACGTGCAGCCGCCCGGAGCCTGCAGGCCGGCAGTGCTGCCATACTGCAGCCTGCCCTCTGCCAGAGCCTCAGTAACCAGAGCAGCCCATGCAATCCTGGAGCTTAGGAATGAAATGTATTGGCTAAAGGAGGAGCAAGGTGGAAAGGTATATTTAGAAAGCATCAGGAGTCTGCAGGCCCAGACGTTTCAACCCCAACACAGCAGTTGCCTCGTTCAGGTGGAGATGCTGCCTTCGAGGTGCAGGGTTGTCCTGTGGGAAATCTGACAGCATTCCCACTCAGGCCTTTCCTTAACTGACCTCTGAAAAAGACCAGTAGCTGCACTGCCTGCTGTACACAGCTCAGTCTTTAACTATATATTTACAATCTGCTAGGTACTATGGTGACAGAGCATCTCAGTGGCTGCAACCCCTGTCCTGCACCCCAGGACTCCAGAGGAGCAGAGAAGAATGGAACAGACTTAGCAGAGTTTGTAGAAACAGCCTGAGCCCCTGGCCTAAGAGCCTCCTTCCCAGTGCAAAGACAAGCTAATTACCAAACACACTGTCCTTTGATGAGGGTGTGGACAGGGGGATATTTGACAGCAACAAAATTTCATGCCACTACCTACCACTGATGCAGCAAGGTTGCACCTCAAATGCATAGAATACAGAAGAGAGATAAATTCAAAGGTGAAGTATTTTCTGCAAGAAACCTCAAAAAAATTGAAGAGTCTTTATCTTTGGGAAAAACTTGGTAAAGTCTTTCTGTCACTGCAATAAATAGACAGACCCACATTCACCACAGTCATCACCTTTGTTGCGATTCCATGGTGGGGTTCCAGCTTTCCAGCCCAAATCGCTTCTCCTTGCAACTATTCGTTTTGTGAGAGCTTTCTTTAATGGATTCATACTCAAAGTGTAAAAGCCAAGCAGCCACGCACACTTCAATATTTAAAAGCATAAATAAAATCCTTAATAGATCCCAGATGTTTCATTTCCTCCAGCCCTTGTCAGTGATTGAGTTGGTGCTGATGTAGATGATTTTTTAAGATCAGTGGTCAGTTTGATGCTGAAAAAGCTTTAGATGTCTGGGAATTTCAAATGCAATTCCTAGAAATAAATAAATCATTAAGTACAACTGTGAATGCAAGCGGCTGTTATTTTGTAAACTTATTTTATGGCCTGAAATGCACCCACAGGTTTTAAATACAACTGAGTGTGAAACAGACAGTAACATTTTGTCAAGATATATAAAACCTTGTAGATATAATTATTTCAATCTCATTTTCTTAGCAAAAGAACTCAAAGGTTCATAGAAATAACAAACTGAAGGAATCCATACCTTATATGCTGCTGGTGATATTGAAGCTAATGAAGAACTTGCTATTTATTCAATCAGAGCTCAGATTTGCTAGATACATCCATTTTTCACTTATTAAACCAGCAAGTTACCATTTACCATACCAAGCAAATAAAGCACTATACAGAAAGCATGTCTATAAAAACAAGCTGCTGGGCCCAGGTCACGCTGCCACACACAAGTTTGCAAGTGCAGTGAGCAGCTCAGTTCTCTCTCTCTCTCTCCTATTTTTACTGGGAGCAGTCCTTAGTCTCCCAAATGAAAACAAATGGGGGTGGGGGAATGTAGGGGGGAGGCTGAAGCTCATAGTTAGCTTGTACAGACAGACCCATGATGTGTGCACTTGACGTCATAAAAATGCTGTAAGCCTGCCAGGTCAGCAGCCACAAACCCCAAATGCTGCCAGTTGCAGGCTGAGCAGACACTAAAAGGCTATGAATTTCATTTTATCATCCTTCCCCTTCCCAGTAAAGCGGCAGAAGCTAGCAGCTGCTGGAGAAAAACACTGGAAAGTATTAACTATGAACATCCAGGATTTGCTTTTGATCAGTATTAAAACAACCCCAATGACAAATCTTGCAAGATTTGTTTTTATTAATACTGCTAACAATGTAGGCTTTATAGTCCACTTTAAGAGTGCCGATAAACTCAGCTAAATTATGTACTATATTCAGCCTGCCAGATCTACCTACTATTCTCCTAATTTATGAGCCATACATTTCTTTCCAGCTAAATTTCTGATTGAGAAAAACTTCATTCGGTTTCTGTTACTTGTTTTGCTACACAACCATACTCCTTAATAAGGAGTGCTGCTTGTTCTTAACCATTCTTTCTATTATACCTTTTGCATTTTGTGAAATTTTAAGTGCAAACATAATACAAGTCCCCAAACATGCAGTTTTATTGCAGAGCCAACTACGGACAACATTGAAAAGCTGAATATTTCCAGTCCTTTTGGTAAATCCATTACAGTAGGTAGGCTCCATAAAACCAAGTTTTTGCTGTTCCAGTTTCTACATCTTGTTCTAGCACCTTCACATACAGGGCAAAATGCCCCTTTCATTGACTTAAAGAAGACATCTTTGCATGGGATAAGGAGCTGCAGCTACAAGATGAAACTGAAGCAAACCTAGAAAGCTTCTAATAAGATTTTTTTTTTAAATCACAACAGCACCACTGGCCTACAAATTATGTTATTTGCAATTGTGCATCCGTGTGCCATCAATCTCCAAGGAAAGGAAAGACTGCTGGGCTGAGCTCTCAATTTATGTTTCTCAGTTGACTCTTATAATCACACACTGTTCTCAACCTTAGTGCAGTCATTCTCGTAACAAAATTTGTACACCAGGTGGGTTTACCCAAGTTCCCATGGTTCTAATAGTTTCATAGACTTCCTAATAATAATCTTGAAAATTATACAGGTAATTGTGTTTCTAAAAAGCCACCTTCAGCAAAATTGGGAGAGTTCTTTCCCCTCAACAGGAAAAATATTTTAATAAAGTAGTTAGTATACACCTACAAAAATGGCAAGAAAAAATGCAATTTAAAAATTTCACCCTTTTTATGCTGCCTTTAAATGTGGCATTAAACAAAGCTAAGGGAATTTTGGGGTCCACAGGTGACGAAAGGTGTGAAAATAGCATGGACACAAAGCAGGATCCACTGACAAGAATCCCTTGGTCCTGCAACACTGCAATCTGGATAAAGCATTAATATTCATACCCCAGACCATGATTAGAAAGAAGGCTGTAGCTCTGTGCAATGGTGGGCCTAACCCAGCCGAGGTGCAGCGAACTGCTTCGCTGCCTTATTGAAATTCACTCCATCTAATTGATACTGCAGAAGGCAGCAGCATAATGAAACAGAGCAGAGATCACTTCAGTAGTTTTATCAATCTATGCTCTCCTGCTCCTGGCTAATATATAACCCCACACAGAACTTCACTCTTTCCAACTTCAAGCAATCCTAGGAATGGTTTAAGTTTCTATAATATGGTAACCATTAAGATATTTCTATTAGATCACCATTCAGAAATGTATCAGGACTCTGACTCCCTTCATTTGTATAACACCAAAAATCCATTGGTTTTGCATAAGGTAGCCCAGTTTCTTAAAAAACAACAATTTAAACAGCACCTTTTCCTCAGATTCAGAATAAAATACTTATAACTACCTCATTTATTGGTGAGTAAATACAGGTAACATTGGTTAAAAAGCAAAATCCATTAGACTCTGGGTAGTTTTGGTACTGTAAGTAGTCTCCAAAAGGCAACAGATGTGGGGACGGGGGAGGGGGAAGTTGATTTTGTCTTTTTAATATTCAAAGTGGGTCTGTTCTCACTGGCTAATTAAATCAGTAGAGTGCAAACAATAAAAGAAAAAAATAAGTGTTGCCTTTCTTCCCTAGAACAACCTCTCTGATTCATCTCTACTTATTATAAGAACTTAATTTATTATCAGATTTTACAATATTCCCTCCCCAAATCATCATGAAATAAGATACAAATTCTACAGCACCAGTATCCATCAAAAAGAATATGCTTGTCCTGTAGAATTTAAGATAAGATTTTTTCCACTATTAAGAAAATAATGGGCTTAGAATGAGCTTCTTTGATTGACATGAAACTACTGAAGAATCACACTTTAAAAACAATAGATTTAATAACAATATCAGATGTACAAATCAACCATCAGAATGCTGCCTTAAATATATTTGTAATTGTTTGGTAAAACCAGTAGATTTGCACAGGTGTGCTGAATTACTTGAGAAGTAACAAAATGTGTAAATAACATTGAACAGTCATCTTCCAAGAACTTAAGACTATTATGGTACTTTCTAGTCAGACAATTCTTTTTAATGCATATATACATGTAATATCAAATTTAAAAGTCATTTATGACACCAAAATGACAATGGTATATATAGATTTGGGTTTGAAAGTATTTTAAATACTACTACCAACGTTTAGCCTTTAGTTAGTTACAATACACAACACAATATTAAAAACATGCTGTGGATACAAACAAGAACTCCATTGTTCCAGCACTGTAAAAGAATAGAGAAGGTGGTCCCAGCCCCAAGAACCTTATAGTAAAGCTATCCATCATGAAGAAAAAGATAGTATGAGCATCAGTAACCATCTAATTTTATGAGCATAAAGCTCAGCAAAGGAACAATATACTTGTGCATGCAATAAGGCAGAATGCACATCCTGAGTCCTGGGTTGCCATGGTGTCCCACACCACCAAGTTAAATGAAAGTTTGAGCATATTTGTCTATGTATTATGTTTAAGTGAACACTTAAACATAAGCACTGTGAACATACCTGAAGATAAGGGATAATAGAGGGATGCAGACCTTTGCATCATAAGGGTGTATTCAGCAACCATGGTGTATAGCAACCGAAGGCAACTATTTCAGCCTAGTTGTTGGCTAGTTTTTGAAAACATCAGAGCCAACAAAATTGTTATGGGACATAATGCATGAGTTTACAGGCAACACCCCTCAGATGCTGAGGATTGTCATGGAAGAAAATATGGACATGCTTGTTTGAAGATGTAACAAGTGACAACCAAGACACTAGTACAGTACCATAAGGTCCTGAGCATTTATAGATGCAGGGTTCTTTCTAATCTCCGTGCACCATTGTCATAATTTTAAGTTTAATGATAATTTCTCTGCAAAACACAACTTCATTGTAGTAAATGAACTATCCACAGCTGAAACACAAATCTGTTTAACCCCAGACTCACAGCCATATGGACTTACCTGCTCATTGCTAAATGCTAACCATAACTTAGTTGAAGCCAGTGTTTAGCTACCATTTAAAACATACTCAGTATCAAAAAAGTACTCTTCCCCCTTCAAGCATTCTTCTGGTTAACCAAATTAGTGGTCTCAAACAAATAAAATATTTACTCTGTACTGCATCCAAAACCAGTGTTTCTTTATGCAATCTGACTGATGAGCGAACACCAAAGCCATGGAGATAATAGCAGCAGGTCAGTCTTAGGAAAATGATGCCTCAGCTTATGCCACTTAGCAGTAAAATACATGCTACAAAGACACAAACAGAAATGAGCCCACTAATAGCTAATTTAACTGTATCTTGAAAACACAGTATAGTAATCCAGAAAAGAGATTTCTGTTGGTATTTGTATGAAAGGACATTTGTCAATACCCATTAACCTCTGGCTTTTACCTGTTAGTTTTCTAAAAGATGCTTGTGTTGCTTCACAAGCCACAAGGTGTCACAGTGGCTCAAGTGGTAGGATTCTTGTCAGTCTAGACACGCAGGTTGTGGCTTCAGGTTACATTCCAGTGCTAACACCGCTCTGTACGAGGAGGCCCGTGCTACACTGCGTACTTAGAAGTGCAGCCCTTTGGATGCAACTATCAGCCAAGGTGCAACTCGGTTGCCTCAGGATGTTTTTTATATGAGCATTAAATAATCTTACAGCACTGTCAGGGAAGAGAAGTACTTGGTGCGTGGGCATCTTGACCCATCTTTTTACTTTGCATCATTAACCCTACCAGTGTTAGGAACTACTGAAAAGAGTTGAGCTAATCATTCATATCAAATAAAAAAATGTATGAATTTCACTTTGTTCTACCAAGGGTTTCTAGGAACTAGCAACAATTTATTTGAATGTGCTAATTATTCAAATTTAAGACCAATTTTTTTTTAATCTTTCATAGCAAGCAGTGTGCTGTAAGCACACTAAACATAATATTCTAAGACTATATATTGTAGTTGGTCATATATTGTGTGTTACTTTTTTGCATCCTTGACTGGGTGAGCACAGATGGAGCTAGAGCTTAAAATGTCAGGAAGCTTAGAAAATTTTTACTATTTTTCTAATCTAACTGCACACTAAGCAGCGTTCCATTCCATGAAAAAATTATGCACATACATCATATTTACTGACTTGTAATTTTCCCATTGCAACCAGCCATTGTTATTAATTTGCTTTACATTCATACACCAGTCAGTCCTCACTGCAAAGCAATCAGAGATTCTTCTCTGGTGTATTTAATTGCTAAGTATCATGGTTCTATTCGGGAGGTAAGCTCAAAACAGGAAATGCTGCCTCTCAGCTTAGACCATATAAAATAAGCAAATTCGTTCAGTAATGGTTAATAAATTGAAATTTGCATTCTGAAATTATTTGTAAGAATAAAACTCTATTGATCAAACATTTGTAGAAAAGCATAAAGAGCACGAACATAGCCAAAGCAAATTCACTGCTAAACTCAAGTGAATTGTCACGGAAATTTTTCATGTAGCATTTGTTGCACTCAGGTAATGAACATTTACCCAGTGTGTTGGCTTTTCATGTCCCATTATTCATGCCAACACATTCATTAAAATGGGCCTATGCTATTTAACATAATCAGCAGTGTGCATAGGTGTGGCCTTCAAAGAGTTATTACCACAGTTTACAGGCATGCTGTTCATAAATACCAGCAGAACCTCAGTCAGTGCAAAACGCCAAGCTTCCCAAAAAACATATGGTAATTTTTGCTGTGTAAAATGGATAGATGCACTATACAATGCATAATTGCATCACATTATATCTGAACTTCTAATTGCTTAAAATTATACTTTAAATCACATCAACAACATTATTACCTAATTACCCTAAGGGTTAACTGATACTCCAGTGATTAAGTCTAGGTAGAAGAGATAGAGCTATTGTATTGCCTTCATCCACTATAGCAAAAGGTATGGTTGCAAACGCACATTTCAAATCCATATTCTGTGAATGTTTTCAACGTCTTGGTATGGGGAAAAAAGGTGGAGAAATGAATGACAAAAGGAAGTAGGTCTCTCTTGCAACATGCTGAACAACAAGAATTATTTTCATTTGCTCTAAAGGAACTACTATATAGCAGTTCTTTTCCTTTCACATGGTTGTGATGCAAAGTAGAGTAACATGGTAACATTTTTGGTACTTAAACCAGCTACAAGAATTATGGAAGATGGTGAGTGACAATCATCTGAAAAGGCAAGTTACTATCAGAATGTGGGGGAGTAAAACAGACAGTTGTAGGCCTTTCTCCAGTGCCAAATGACCCACACATGAGACTTTTGTTAACTGCAGGAATAAAACACAGCATTCTAGCTGTGAGGCATTTCATCTTTCCCTTTTCCACTTATTAAAGGCTGTCCTGGTTGCAAACCTACAGGCAAAGCAGGTGTCATGTCTGCCTTGCCCACCTCATCCTGGAGCATATCTAGTCCACAGAAGATGGTTAGCAATTCTGGTGCTGCTGTCTGCCTTCCTAAGGGATGAAGTATGCTGAAGGTGCTTCTGCATAAGAAGAAATAAAATGAAAAAGTTTCACACTATTTACTTTCCTGTTTTCTGAGCATTTTCCTTTCTTCATGTAACTACTGTATTTAAAGATTTAGAATATTTCTTTCTGTATAAAGCAGTCATTAATATCTCAGAAATCTCTTTGTAACCTGCTCTAGGACAGATGGCAGCTATTTGTCTGATAAAATCTGCTAATGGCTGAGGCAAAACACAACTGGAACAAAAATCACAATAAGGTACATAAAATACTTCAAATGCACAATGTGCTTAAAGTCATAATTTTCTCAATTTACTACTTTAGAAAATAACCTAATAAAAATGTAGTTAGGAAAAAAACCAAATGTTTGAAAGTCCAAAAGGAAAGTAAAAATAGTCCACTGCACATGTAATGTAAGACTACACATATTAACATTCAAACAGTGTCAGTTGTTTTTCCAGGTATTTAGTTTTTCAAGAATAAGCAACATGGAGCTATGATTCAATCTATTCTTGAATCTTCTTTCATCGGGGGGTTCAAAATATGATCACTTTTATACACACATAATGTTTCTTTGTCCTTTGAATGCAACAGGTAAGGTCATTCAGCCAGGCAATTCTTTTGGATGTTCTAGTCTGCAGCTAGCAGTTAGGTAAAATGCATGGGATCTAGACAGATACTGAATCTTCTTTAAGTGAGTAATCTGATGTCAAAACTATATCAAGATTAGATTTCCCCTCCCCTTTTTAACACACACACAAATTATGCTCCTGCTCAGCTAACTAGGGTTGGCAAGCTTAGAATCGGGGAAGATGGATATCAACAAGTACCGCAGATCACGTGTGACAGATTTACAGCAATGTTCCAATTCATTAGGTGCTCTGAAGGATGTAAACTATTTGGTTTGCAGCTGACCAGGCAGTAGATTTAAGCCCATTTAGAAACCTATGCAAAGCTATGGGCTTTACTGCATCAGCTCTGAGTTTGCCATTCTGCTCTGGACAAGCACCTGAATGTGAATACTGACAACAGAAAGATCTCAGGGAGAAGTTCTAGTGTGATACTTTCATTTTGGCTGTAGTTATCAGAATTCTCCATAAAGAAATAGTCTGCTATGCTCAAGTCTCATGCTTCAACCCAAACCATTCTGTGTCTCTGGCTCAAGTCTGTATGCTGAGCATGGGAACAACCCCTGGCCAGAAGCTTCAACCTGGGCATGCCTCCTTGACAACACTGTAGAAACATCAAGGTGATGCCAAGACTACCTAAGCCTCATGGAGAGGGCAGCCTGTTGCCGTCAAATTTATGGCCTTTGCTAGGACTCTTCAGTACCAACAACTCCTGAATCCTGAAGAGGTGATAGGTGCAGAAACAAACCAAGTCCTATTTCATGTTTAGTTCTGAAAAGGTCTCATTTCTCCAGAGCAGTTGGTTTCTCACCAGCCTTTTAAGTACTGGAGCTGTTTCCAGAGGTATCAGCTGTTCCCATACTGAGATTTAAGTTCTGCATGTGGGTCTAGTTGATTCCCCATCACCTCAGAAGTACCAAATGGATTATTCAGCCTAGATCAATAATTTACAGGTTTTAGTTTAGTAGGGCATGGCTGTCAACCACAATGTGATAGAAGCAGTACTCTGACCATAAAGTGCCTTCTCTCTGAAATTCTGATAGTAACCAAACACAGAAAGACTGTACCACGGAAAGGAAAGATGCAGTCGGGCCGAGGGGAGAATATTTTAGCCAGGGGTTTGGGGATGTTTCTTTCATTACTATTTTTTTCTAATAAATAAGACCACTGAGAACTGGCCAACAGGTCCTGCCACACCACAGTCTTTTTTGGAGACTAATCATCAGCCTCTTCGGGGCAACCTTTTTCCTGCCTCGATCACCCCTCTAAGGCATCAAGTAGACAAACAACAACTTCTCAAAAAAAGTACCTGGCGAAAGTGGGGATCTATCCTGACCTGCTTTCACAGGACAGTGCAGGAAAGAAGGCTCTTCTTGTGGAGGAAACAACTGAACAAAGTATCAGCATGGTTGAAATGCATGTTTATAGTAGATATGAAACTTCTGGCAAAGAGATGCAAATAAAAACCATTTGAATTAAGAAGTCCAGCTAAAAAAATACTGCAAAGAGTTTAGCAATCTTACCCCTTTTTAAAAGAAAGTGCATGTACAAAACCCAAATTATTTTCTTTTTTTATCTGATCTTGCAATCTTACTGCAGGCAAAACTCCAGCTTAAATAAGAGCACAGGACTGGCTTCTTGTTATGATCTCTATTTTGTCCTTTCTCACTAAACAACAGCTTCTATTTTTGAGACTGGATCTGCATAGTAAATCTTGTTTACATCAGGGAAAGACTAAGGGTTTTTCTAAGTGGATNGAAGAATTGAAAAGGTTTCTTTATAGAAAATGATCTAGTAAGCATCAGTGTGATTGTAGGAGAGACCCATTCTTACACTTTTGCAGTGACTCACTCTCCATCCTCACCAGCCCCTACCCCCAAATTCAGCATGTGTGCAGTTTCCATTCTATTATATGACTTTTTTGGGGGGGAGGGTGGGCAGGAGCAGCAAGATATCCATGATTGTAAGCTGAGGATCAACATGTAAAGGAAGTGGAGTCTTTTTTTCTCCCCTGGCCTCATAAGAATTGTTAGTTTGTAACAATTTTAATTGAAAGCAGCTGCAACTGAAATTTTTTAACGGATAAAAAACATGTATGAAATAAAAGAAAATCAGTGAAAAAAGCCTTGAATCCATTCTGAAGTCAGTGTCTGCCTAAAGGCATTCAAGGGTTTTCTTTTAACACTGACCTTTTAGTTCCTGCAAAGCATGGTTCATAAGTACTCTCAAAATACTCAAGTTCCTAGAATTGGTAAGTATTAGTGAATTTGTGGGCAAAAGAATATTTCCTCAGAATTACTTTGTGGCAGAAGTTTACGTGTTTTCCCCTCAACAAAACAAACTCATTGGACAAACTCAGACTTATGTACACAATATGAGAGTTCTGTTTGCCATACTAAGTTGCTAGGCGAACAAATGTGATGTCACAACATAGATTTTTATGACTAATTTATTAAAAATGCATCAGGAAGAAGAAAATTATTTCATCAGATAGCAATGTGAGGAAGAGAAAAAAGAGACTTTCATTAAACTGCAGAAAATTTGTTTTGCTTTGATTGGCTTTAAATATTTGGTTGCGTATGAATGTCTATATAAGCTTCCACTTCATTTAGCAGCTTTTAAATAATCATAACACCCTTCTTTATTTTCCTTTTAATTTTCTTTATATATTTTTCCATCGTGAAATTTTTGTTAAATTCACTGTACAGTTTAATAGGAGTTTAATATCATTTGATTAAGCTGATTGTCTTTAAAACAAATATGCTACTAATCAAGGTCTCTAGTCACCCTTAAAACATTGCTCTCTTAGCCAGAGGGAAAGCTGTGTTTTGCATCCAACGGTGATGTAAAGCATAATCTCTTGTAGCGACAGAGAGAGATACAGGTAAATTTAATTTATTGTGATACACAAAAGTTCTAACAATACAGGGGACTAAATAAACAAGTGAAAGGCTTGATACATTTCTTTGATTACTGACAATAAAGCAACGCCTCAAACTTTAAACTGTCAGCAACTTTAAGTGATCTATTCACAGTACACTGTAATGTTACTGAATAATTATATACAAGATATAATCACCTTTTTTTTCTTTTAAGTGTAAGCAATTTCAAATGATTAAAAATTAGAACAGAAAAGGATTTACAACATCAAAGAGGAAAAGACGTGCCTCTTTAAACATCAAGTTTTATGAAAAAGAGAGACATTTACCTATGTTGCTTATTGCTACCTAGAACTTCAGAAACTGCTGATTACGCCACAACAGGATTCATTTCTTGACATGTTAAACTAACACAGATAGAAAAATATTAAGATAAGCTGAGTATGACTGAATGGAAATAAAATCCTGAAAACCACACACAGAGCAAGGAAACAGCTGCATTTTGTTTAACCAAAAGTTAATCAACTATGAGAGAAGTAAGCAAGATTTATCTTTATATCTGCCAGAGATTATTAAACATTTAAATATTCATTTTACTTCTTTAAATAGGGATTGTTGAAGCATTACAAAATGGCACTGGATACTCCCCAAGTATTATTAAGAAAGCATGTATTAATTTAGAAAAAAGTATTACCACATTAGATTTCTTTGAACAACTTTTAAGGAAGGTACGGTTTTCCTGGACACTGTTTAGTAACTCAGACTCCCTAATTTACTTTAGATCACAGAAGAATTAGCTAGGTGGTGGACTTTTGCCAGTACTTACATCATAAAACCACCCCCTGCCTGGGTGTGATTGGAATTCTTTGCCTAAGACTGACCCTGAATTTAAAAAGGAGGTTGTAGGTTCTGTCTGAGGAGCCCATAAAGTTATAAGAAGTTTGGAGACCAAAAGTTTGCACATCTAGCACAGGCTAAATCTGCTAATTCTTTACTTTCATGACTTCCATTTCTTCCTAAAGAAAACAAGAACAACAAAGATAGCTATGCTGCATCTAAATGACCTTTCTTTATCACTCTGTGCTTTGTCTGCTTAATACACCAAGCACATCCTTCCACTGACTGTTATTCCTTCCACCCAATGCTGACAGAAACTGGAGTGGGAGCAGTGGATTTCTCAGGAAGGGTCCCCAAGCCCTGAACCATTTTGAGGACACTTCTACCTCCCCCAACATACCATCGAGCTTGCTGCTGGGAGAACAGGAGTAGGAATAGCATTTACTGGTGAATTCCCCAATGATGTTTCTATCAGCTCATCACTTTTTTAGGGGTTT
Organism: Aegithalos caudatus; assembly: GCA_013389925.1. Taxonomy (NCBI): domain Eukaryota; kingdom Metazoa; phylum Chordata; class Aves; order Passeriformes; family Aegithalidae; genus Aegithalos; species Aegithalos caudatus. The sequence continues at coordinate 38,310 of WEIU01000721.1, read as the reverse complement.
TTGTAATAATTTCTCACCTACCTGCAAGCTTTGGAGAACTACAGTGGGAAGGTAGAGGAGAAAAGAGATAGACATGACATAAAGATACTCCTTCCACAGGCTCTCCATCCATCTTCTGTACAACTTTATTAAATTATGTATGTTTTGCTCTGCATTGAAACTTCCACCTCTGCAAGGGACAGTAGAGAATCTGGCTCAACATTTTTATTTTTTATGAAACCAGAAAAATCCCAAAGGCTTTCCATGGATATATTTCGGATAACAGTTGTAGTTTCCCATTTTTTTAATGCATCCTCATTTGCCACTGTCTCTCTGCACAAGTTGGGTCCATGTGGAATCTACCAGCTTGCTACCCCCAGTCTTTTGGAGAGTTTCTTTGTAATTCCTTTTGCCTTAAGCTGCTTTGCCTATGCTCACCTACCCCCTGGGGCTCGCAGAGCACAAGCAGCCTCCTACAGAGACCAGTGCCTACATTATTCCAAAGACTGCCTGAAGAGAAACGTTCAGGCAGAAAGCCTGTATCACCCAGATCACAGGCACATTCCTTCCATGACATACAGGGCTCTGGATTCAAAAAATTTAGAGCTAGTTATATACGCTCCAGAAGCCTTCACCTACCAATCCCAAACATGCTTGGAAGTGCATAAAATTAATGGGAAACTTCCACTTCTGACCTGTCCAAGAAGCTAGCATTATTCTTCTTCACAGACTGTCCACACCTAGTCACTCTAGTGTCCCAGGAAACTAGTTTAATATTTTTTGTTTATCATGGAGATGTTTTAATAGGAAGATGAATAAGATGAACTGAAGTTAGCTAGAAAACACATTTCAATGAACAACAATGCTTACACCGCAGAGCTCATAAACTAAAAAAACAGAGAACCAGAATGTAAACACTAAACAATCACCAAGAAAAAGAATTTTTATTCTGAGCAAATAAAAGAAATGCTGGAGCATAAGGCCTTCATTAACTAAATACTGTCTGTCAAAGTAAAATGCTGCTGAAACCTAGCAAGGCGCTCCTAGCAAGAAAGAGTGGGTTATTGCTTTTTGCCCACAACAATCCATCTGAATTTGCGCAGCAAAAATTGCAATTAAAGGTGCTGAAGTTTAATTCAGCACACCTCAGCAACGAGGGAGGAGAAAGTTGTTTCACAAGTCCCTCAAAAACTTTTATGGTGTAACATCCATAAAGGAGCTACAATCAGGAACTGGTCAATTATTAAACGTACCACTAAAATAATATTTTAAAAGGCTAAGTTAGCACTGACAGCTTTTAGAGCAGGTTGTATATAAAACCCTGAAGAAATCACTCTTATTTGCTCTTCTCACTTGAAAAAGTCTATAAGTTATTATAGAAATCTGTACAGGAATGCAAGGAACAGAGTTGCAAGACACTAACAAACAAGAAGTAGCAAACAAACCCCACAAACCCCCTCATTCTAAATAGCAGCAACTCTGCAGCCAACAACCTGGGGCAAAACTGACACTTGCTATGATTTTGGGAGCAAAGAGCTGCTTGGAGTTTTTAGCCAGCACAAAGTGTATTACCAATTACTCCCCAGCAACGTTTCAAGCCTGGCAGTGGAAACAGTGGTAGAAAAGCAGTTACCCCGTGGCGGTACCCAATCAGAAAGCAGGTCACATCTCGTTAGCTGTATCATATACATTAAACGTCACAGATTTTCCATGGCTTATCTGACAATTCAGGCATGTGTTTTTTATTTTATGATAACCTCATGTTATCTTAAAGAATCACAATACAACAAACAGATCAACCTGAGATCCTTCACCACGCTGCATGTCACAAACCTGGCAGACATTTGCCACTACATAAAGCCGTTTACTATAAAAGATTCATACTTTTAAAAAGTCTTTTCAGGGCACCACTAATAAACTACTATGAAAAATTGCAGCACCAAGAATGTTTGCTACACAGACACAGGGACATAAATGCAGCCTGATTCACTTTCACTTCAGCAGACTTGAAAAGTGTGCTTTACTTAACCACGTAAATAACAAGATGCAGCCCCCACTATTTTTTTTTTTTTTTTTTTTTTTTTTTTTTTTTTTTTTTTTTTTTTAAATGACAAAAGCATTTCCCCCTCCCATTCAGTATGTTCTTTGCCGTGCCTGATCTAGATTTCGAAGCCAGGGTGTATAAGCCACTAACATATTTTACAAAGCATAACCAACAGTGAATGTAGTTTACGTTACTGGGTACTTTTGACAGCTATATGATAAAGTAGTGAACTGACCATCTCTCTTGCTAAAAGCAACAGCATTCTAAATGTAAACACAAATTTCTCTTGTCGGTTGTCCCAAACGTGTTCTTTAAGAGTATCCTAGGAATAAGTTTTTAAAACTCCGCTCCTCTTTTCAGTTATCAACCATTTTTCATTTTAATGAGTTTACAGAACAAAACCAAAGAAACGTTCGTCTCTCCCCCTAAACCTGCAACATTCCGGATTTTTGTGCAAAAGCCAAAGCAATACTTTGCAATATTATAGCTGCAAATGCCAGCAGGACAGATCCTGAGCAAACAACACACTAAGGCAAAGAAATTTTCTGAGAGCAGCGTTATAATCAACCCTGAAGTGCTGTACTGTAATTTCATGATTTCAGCCTAAGCTGGTATCTCCTCAAAGAGTTGCTCTGCGTGGAAACATAATGAGGGATTACCCAATTAAACTACTAAATTAATTAGGGTTCATGCCTGCATATACTGTACTGTCTAGTGGGACGCTTCAGCTGGAATTCGGGCTGAAACCTACCACGGTCCATGCACAGGAAAACAAGGCTGGGGGACTTACCTCCGTCCGCGACTGCAGCCTCTTGTTCATTTCATATATTCGGTACTCTGGTTGCACCATGTATGGTGTGTGTCTCCTATAAAATGGGCCAAAAGGAGAAGAATAGAAAGGGTCATGTGGTGTGCTGGACATCTTGCCTGCTTGCAGAGATTCAAGCTACACAGAGTATCATCAACATCCATACAGAGCACATGGGCTGTGTGTTCTTCACAGTACAAAGTAGCGGCGCGCACACACACACACACATCCAGGCTGCACGCACTGGCTGGGGACTGCTGTGGGAGCCCGCTCCGGCGGAGACGGGCGGGGGGGTGGGGGGAGCGGGAGCGCACAGGCTCCAGACACGGAGAGGGAGGCTGGATAGCTTCAGGCACCGCCGCTCGGTTTTAAAGCAGCAGTTTCTGGAGGGGTCATTTCCTGTCCGCGCTGCCGACTAGTTCAGAAATGCCATCCCCCCGCTCCCCGCCTGGCAGAGGTGCGGGTTGGGGTTCGCTGTCCCCCCGCAGGCCCCCGCCGGAGCCGCGGCGGGCTCGTTAGCATATAGGTGGTTTA
>WEIU01000721.1:20322-34935 GCA_013389925.1 Aegithalos caudatus | reverse complement strand
CGGGGCACGGCGGGGAGGGCGGCCGGCACAAAGAAATAACCCCGCACGCCACGCTTCACACAATGGAGAGCGCTCGGATGCCAGCCGCGGAAACCTCCCGGAAAATGGGAAAAGCACAAAGGGGCGGGTGGCAGAGCGGGACCTCCGGACAAGCACCGGCCGTGCCCTTCGGGGGCGGTCAGCCGTACACAAATGGGTCATTTTAGACGCCGCTGTCCGGCGTAAAGGCGTCGGCAGCTAGATGGGAGACTGCTCCCAGTTTTTAGGATCGTTGCTGGGCATAAATCCAGTAGTGGTTAGAGAGCGTTGCCAGCGAATATCTAACATTGGGAAGGGGGGGTCCCGAGGGAGGAGAGGAGGGCAAGGGGAGGAGATCACCCCTTGGAGGTGAGGAACTTTATCTGTTGAATCATACTTGCAGGAAAAGTGCTGGAAGCGGACACCACGTGAGCCAAAAGTCCTCAAAATATAGAATAAACAAAATGGGCTCATGTGCTCAATGGGAAAGTGCAAGGTCTAGGAGGGCAGCGTTCAAATTACCTGTACGAAAAAGTCCTCTAAGCACGGACTGTGTCCTCGTACACTGCTGTAAAGTATCAGGTATTATTTACAGTACTGAATAAATGTAAAAACAACAATAAACAGCGCTGAATTAATCTCTCATGTAAATTCATTCAAGCAAATGGAACCACTCTAGGAACAGATTTAGTTAACTAATATGATTAAGAGAATAACAATCAGCTGCATCCACAACGGTTCTCAGTCGGAGTGCTCTGCGTGAACGCTGCGGGATCGCCCATTTCACAGATGGGGAAATCAAGGCACGCGCCATTACTTTTTCTAAATTTTTGTAATAATCCCGAAAAATATTTGAGCGTGATATGGCTTTACGCACTGTCAAAAATTTAATTCAAATCTGACTGAATGTAGGAGTATTTTAAGACATATTTCAAAAATTCTAGTTTTCTCTGGCATTTGGTTAATTCTGGAAAGTCTGACCTCTCTTTTCAAGATAAAATATGAAATTTCATACTTGATATTCTACTGACCACTGATCGGAATCATAATTTATCTTTCCCCTACCAGTAGTTGTTTAGCAAAACTATTTCTGAATGTTATGGAATAACAGTTTCCATAAGAAGTGACGTATTGAGCTGTTTTTATAGACTTCCCACAGCTTCTGTCACTAAACACAGAGACAACAGATAATACATGAGGGATGTCACTTCTCTCTTTAAGAGCACCCCAGCTATGTAGCAATACTACACTGCCACTCCAGTACCATTACTGGAGGTGGTGAGTTCAATAAATAGCATGTGCAACGTTTGGCTCAGAAGTGCTGCAGTGACGGTGACAGTGTTCTGTCAGGGTTTGCTGACCCTATGAAAAGCCTGTAACATGGCTACACACCTACGAGAAAACTTTCCTGCATCTATCTTGTACTCTAAAAGATCCCAACAAGACTACCTTAAAACCTAAAACGAAAATGACCAGAAAAAAAATAGAGTTACAGCACTAACAAACACAGTATTTGTAGCATTTACAACCAAAGTAGGACATGTGTTTAAAAATGTCAAAAAAGCCCAACCAGAAATCTACCAAGTTATGGATTTTAGCTTCTTTGCAAAGCAAATCCAAAATATAACATTTGCCCAGGGAAGGACACACTGCTCTCTTTAATTAAAATGGTGGAATTTTGCATAGTTTGTAAGCTATTTCTGTTTTAAGGACTTTTTGATTAAGCTAAAATTCACGGTTTCACTGAAGTTAAATTAGGAGATTATATTAGTATTGTTATTTTGGCTGAGGTGGGAGGAGAGGAAGGAGCAGTAGGATTTGCTTTCATGAGTAGGAACCCCAGATACCCCCCTCAGCCCCCTTATAAGAGCTTCTGTGTATGGGTCTGGCACAAAGCAAAAATATGCAGTGATATTTTAATAATTCCCATTGATTAACTGGCAAATTATCCCACACCTACAGCCCACCAGCAAGAACCAAGTCCCAGGGTAGGAGCCTGCTAATTACAGGCTCCGGCAGCTCTTCCAGTTGCCTGTTATCATCTAGACTAGTGTGATGTGCAGAACAGTAAAACAGAAGGCAGAATCAAAGGAACATAAAGTTACAGGGATCCTGACACTGTCATCTCGATTCCCACTTGGATCTGCTGCCTTTTAAGTTTTGTGTGTGCTCTGGGGGCGTGGGTTAGGGGGCATGCAGCCAGCCCTGTTGCCTGGGCTGCTCCAACCTCCCTGCACCATTGGCACCAAGCTGCTACCCAAAGTAGCCCAGGGGTCGAAGGCAAATACCTGACCCAGGATTTAGGGCAGTCAATAAATTCATTACTCTGGAAAGCAAGTTTAATGTGAGCAGAGGAAAAAAAAGAGGTGGAGGAAAACAAGAGGAAGAGACTAGTCTTCCCAAATCTGAAAATGAGTCTATTCCTGTGCCTGTACATATGCATGGGTCCCAACAGATGAGGAAACCGTGTGCAGAGTTGTCTTTACGTGGGTGTATGCACATGCAAATCCTGCTGCACCTCAAAGTAGTGAGACTTACACCAGCACCTGGAGGCCAGAAAGGAAGTACTGGGACACGTCCTTGGTTCCCCAGTCCCCAGACCTGCACACTGTGCTGGTTTACCCTAAACCTGCCTGGATGCTGCACATGAACATGAAACAAGGCAGCAGAGCAGAGAGGGACCAGGACACAGGCTTGAGATTCCCTTCTGGCTGGAAGTGTGTCATTAGACCCAACCAGCAGACACAGAGCTGTGTTTTGTGCCATTCTGGTGAGGCACTAACCACTGCATAGCCCCCCGGCACCCCAAAGGAGGGCTGGGATAATCTGGCTGCTGTCTGGGTGCTGGATTGCCCTCTCCTGGGCAGAAACAGAAGGACCCACACAAGTCAAAGACTCGCACTCTGACGGCTCTGGAGGACAATTTCCCTTCATTTCAGGGGAAAGCATGGGTCTGGTGGAGCAGAAGGGTGCATGTCCTCTGCCTCTGTGTGATACCCTGTAGCACCTCTGAGTAGCCAAGTTGCACTACGTTAGAAGGACCAAAAACCAGCAGCAGAAACTTCCAGGACAAAATCATGGAGCCACAAAGGATGAACCAGAGCAGTTTGTTCACCTGTCCGTGCTGGAGCACCTGGCAGAGCCTGCACTGGGAGGGCTCCTGTGCTGCCAGTGCCACATCACGGCACGGACAGCCCCGGACACAGCCCTGCCAAAGGCACCTCGTGCGGCCGAGCACGGCCCTCGCTTGGCCAGGCTGACAATAGAGCAGCTCTGAAGGCTGCACTATTTTTAATCACTGCTTAGTAATAATAATAATAATGTAGAAAAATGATATAGCTGAAAATAGGTGTAATTGCTGTGTTTATCCCTGGTATGTGTTGACTGTTCAGTCTGTCAGAAATCAGGTTTATAAGGATACATTTAAGGTGGTTTGTAGCTGTTGAAAGACAGTAGAGACTGATCATAGTTAAAGACACATAGCACATGAAGAGATAAAAACTACCAGTACTTGAATATTGAGGATGCTCAAGTAAACAAGATTTGTTTTTCAAAAACCAACAACACTACATTTTCAAACTATCCTTTGTTTATACAAAAGGCAAATAGCACTGAAGACTTCTGATGGAGTGGCCTTAGGTAAAAAAACAAAGCTGTTTTCCTGTGGATGCTCAAGAGTGACTAAATGAAATATGCTTATCAAAAGCTGGGATGCACAATGAAGAACCACCAGCAATACCCAACCATCTGTAACATATACTCAACTGCAGAGCTCAAACACAGATTTTGACAGGCTTCAGGTTACTTCCATTCATTTCTACAGCTATAGTGTACCAGATGCTTGCAATTTATAGCAAAACGAGAAGCTGTAATTTGTTTGCATTAAATATTAGTACATTTAAATAAAAATATATTCCAGAAAACAGTGCCCTTTCACAGATAATTTGCGGACAGGAAACCAAATAAATCTGTTTAATCCATTGTTAAAAATATTGACTGAGCTAAGTGTATGCTTCCAGACTTTCTCAATTTAGATTACTTTTTATTTTTGTTGTGATAATTTTAATTTTCTGTCATTAATGAATGATATGATTGTCTTTATCAGAAGGGTTTTTAAAAAAATCCATAAGTGGGACCCACCACTGTATCTCAGAGTTTGTAATGTGGCAAGAAGGGTTCACATCTTTTAAATGCTTCAGGCTTTTTACAGACTCAAGCCTACCTTGCATAAATTACATATAATTATCATTCAATACATATGAAAATTCTAAGAATTCTCTTCCCCTATTTAATCCTAGTAAATTAGAGTTACAGCTCCAGCACTCACTAGTGATGCTAGAAGTACTTCTAAATTGATGATAACACAGAAGGGATTTTGAATATTTTTGCGTTATTCAGTGTACACAACATCTTTGTCCTCAATCAAAATGGATATTTAATTTTATCTGGAAACTTTATGAATGCTCAGCTGAAAGCAGTCTTTGAGGAGCCTTCCCATGCCTGACTGAGCAGTCTGTCTGCTTTACTCATCTAGTACCTGCACAGTACCTGAAGGAGACAGAGCAAGGGAAGTAAACATGGAACAAACATGAAGTGGTGAAAATCTTACCTTGATGTTACATTGATTGGCCACCTAAACCCACCAAGATACCCACCAAAACTGCCTTATCATCTCTCTGATCAAGCTGTGGTTAAGCCAGTGCTGTGTGTTTTAAGTGTCCTCCCTTTGTGCCATTGCACAGGGATACTGCTCTGTTGGAGCTCCCAGCTGCAGTCCACCTCCTCAGCTCACAGAAGATTCTTGTTTTAAGCCTAAGTGGGCTCATTTTGCTCCTCACCACGCTGTCAGTGCAGCACCTGAGTGGATAGTGGACTTGGGCAGCCTCTACCTACACATCCATCACACCTGGGCACTGTAAATACAAAGTACTTTGTGACCATGTGAGGGAGAAACAGTGCTAGGAGTGGAGGATGAGGTCCCAAGTGTGATGTACTCAACCCTTGACCTCCAGGGGAGCTTCTCTGGGCTCCACCAGCTTCAGGAGACCAAGGAATATCTGTCCATTGACAGCATCTTTCAGACTTGTAAAACAGCAAAGAGATTTAATATACCTTGGTTTTGTTGAATCTCTGAGGACACCATGAAGGCTCCTTTCTAGAATCCAGCAGCTTCAACAACACTTACGTCCTGTTTTGTTCCATCTCCCCATCTCTTCCATCTTTCCTTCATATTGCACATACCTGCCCATAGCCCCTTTTGGAGCAGAATTCCTTTTCCATAAATCATCCCTGCCTTGGTAGCTTCCCACCATACATAATGGGTTTCTCCTCCCCCACCCCCTGCATGGGGCTACGTGCTGCAGAAGTTTGGGGTGGATTATCACTGGAGACTGGTGCTGGGAAGGACTGTTTGAAGCAACTAAGATTTTCCACCCAAAGTGCTCAGCAAGTTTTGCTGGGTGTGTTTTCCCTGAAGAAAGTATGAAGAAGTGATGCTGAGGATGTTGAATCTAGAGCAGTCAAACAGGGGAAAGAAAGGGATGAAATTCCTGTAATTTGCCTTTTTGCAGCCATCTCCCATCGGCTGAGGAAGAAAACAGCCTTCAGCAGCAGAGAAGACAGTGCTGCGGTTTATAGCACTGGCAGACAGCCAAAAAAAAATCTCCAAGTAAGTGGTGGGGGAGGCTACAGGAGCAGACTATGGTCTGGCAGATTGACCCTCCAGCAAAAAATCAGGTCAGGAGAGAGGAAAAGGCTTCAATCATCTGAGCCCCTTTCTGATATACTATTTTGCCTTACAGACAAGCTAAATACAAATTAAATGCAGGTGGCACAGTCACTCAGCTTCAATGTATTATGTAATGTTCTATTTCAAATTTCTTTAGTCTCAGTGCAAAGCAAGAATCATTATAACTACCCCTCAATATAGTAAGAAATAAATAACAATGGGCTTCAACACACTCTTTAAGCAACCCTTCATCCCTAACCAGAGTCTGAGAACAGATATGTGAACATGAAAAAGAGATTCTCGTTTGGCTAGTGATTCACCTGAGATGTTAATTTTGGCTGGCTTTTCCTACCTGGAAAAGCTTAGTATTCCTTCTACATAACCAACTCCACCATACCAATTTACCTGTTACACACCTCACCCACTGCTCAACTTTCAGCATATTTCAATTAGTTGAAAGATTACTTTTTAAAGGACTCAACTGGGAGCACTCAGCTTTGGAGGCATTTCAGTTGAGTGCTAATTAGCAACTAGCTGACTGTCAACTTTTCTTCTTCGAAGAGAGGGTAGGGTTGGTGATTCCCTTCTGAATTACCTGGCAATCAAATACATGTTGAAATTTATTCATTAACTTATAATAATCATCCCTAGCTTCTTTGACAATTTTCACCTTCAAAGCACTTTATAAACATTCATAGAGACGCTATGGTGATTAGCACTATGACAAAACTCTGCAACCTCCTGCATATAGGTCTCTCTCCCTATTTTACAGGTGTAAGGGAGAGTTGGTAAGGGAGGGGTGAATGACTGAGGAAATCAATGGCAGAAATGGAGTTACACCTCGGGAAACTATGACTTAACGATTTGCATTGGATCTTGCACAGCAGAGATATACATACTAAGCAGAACAAGTCAGGGATGGACTGGTGTGAAAGGGAATGATGCACGGAGAGATTCCGTGCCTGGTACCAAGGTGGGATTTATTTAAGAGCAATCTGGAACTTGTAAGTATGTCTTTACCGTGTAACTGGGACGAGGTCCTACCAAATCCTGGACTGCATTCACCACGTTGTTTTGAACCAACTGCTGTGCCTTACTACACAACATGTGTTTTATTTATTCAGTTATTTTAACACAAAGTCCCAACCAATTGCATAAAGAAATGTATACTTAAGAAATAAAGCTTACTACACAGATTTTTTTTTGAGTCTTTTATTTTATGTTTTTAATTCATACTCCATTTCTGTAAAGATTCAAACATAAGCATTTTTATCTTAATTTGATCTAGACCTTTGCACTTGGAAAACACAAGCCAAAACTTGCTAGGAAATTAAAGCATGCAGGATACAATCCATTGAGATTCTGGATATCACTGTTTCAGGTACTCTTTCCACTGCTTTAGACTGTATACTTAATACATGAAAAATGTAATCAGTTACCTGTATGCATATTTTGTAGATGCAACATAATGTTTTTAATTTGACCTTTAAAATTTAAGTACATGTTATCATTTTAAGTTTTATAATTTAAATGTTACCATGCTCTGCAGTGCTTGAATTTTGCAAAGGCCTTATACGGCTGCATAGATGTGAGTGAAATAACCAGGAGTTTTGCTTGGAAAATCTGATTATGCTGCAAGAGCAAAATGTTCCAGCTCATGAGGACGAACGACTGGCTATGCCTCTCCTTTAGGTGAATAATGAGTTTGCACAGAAAAACAGAGTTTAAGGAAAATATATACTGAATACATCTTTATCTCTTCTATCTCATAGATTCTGTTCTTCCAACATCTCATATCTTCCAGGTATGCTATTCAGTGACCTATATCCAAACAATGACCAAAAAGTGAACATGTATGTAATTCAGTGTTTAAAACACACCAGATGCATTTTAAGTAAGTCTGGCATGCACATATTGCAGAGAGCATGGAAAGATGCTGACCTGTCTGGAGAAGCAGCAGATCTGAGCTCCCTCTGACTTGAAGCTTGGCCCACATCAGGAGCTACTGTCTCTCATGGAGACAGGACACCACCAATCAGCTGCTCAATGGCAGCAGCTGTATCTCCCAGCTTCAACTCTCATTGCTAGCTTTGATTTTCAATACTAAGAGTGCACTCTGCTCTCTGCTGTCTGTTGTCTTCCCAGCATCATCCCATCGCATGTATTCCGCAGCCATGCCATGGTGCATTTTATAGTGGTGTACTAAAACCCCACAGTTTTAACAAAAACACAGTGTTTTGTGCATGAAGTAAAACTTCATGGATTGTGGAATTCTAGTACATTTGTCCATATCTCTTTGCTTGTGGAGTATGAAGTTTGAACGTTATTGATTAAAAAACTTCGAACAGAAAAACCTTCAGAACACTTTATTTTTTCTTGACACTCAGGGAACTGACAAAGCACTCTGTAGAATGCCTTCTTTAGTGCAAGTATCCTAGTAAATATTGCCTTGATTTCAACATCTGGTTCACATTAAATAAAACTACAGATGTGAATCCAATAAAGATAGAAATTTTGGAGGGAAGATAAAAGGCTTTAAATTAACCAGCAAGACATTTCTGTTCATTTACAAAAGCAAAAAAAGCAAGTACAATTATCACAGGACTTGCATGTCTTAACTTAACACAACAATGCCCATTATTTTAAATACAACGCATCCTTAACTGATATGAAATTCTGGACTCAATTCAGGTATTAAGATTCTAAGTCATAATATTCTAGTTTTTTGCATTTTTAAACTGGTACTCTTAAGATTTGAGGAGAAGAATAAATGAAAGTGTGTGAGAAGGGACATTTAGTCAGCTAAAGAATTATGAACATAACGAGGACAATTACAGGGCTGTTTTACATTAACAGCATGAGCACTGAAAATTTTCTAAGTCTTCATACAACCTTTGTATTTCATGTATATACATACATTATAATCAACCCCTTGTTAGCAATATGCATTGCATAGAGATCAAAACAAAGGAGGTGTTCACACACCTGGAGTTAGGTCTACACTGAAATATGCCATTGAAAAAACCCAAACATTTAAACCATTTCACATTTTGATGAACAGAGCTTCAATTTTCTGAACTTCTTTGCATTATGAGCCAGACCAAAGTGTTTGCCAGACTAAGCTCTCTTAGGGTTTTTTAGAGAAGTAATAAAAAGAACAGTGGGATGGGGGTGTCAGGATGAGTACATGACCAGTGTGTGTAGTCAAGTTCATGGACAGATATATCCATGGGTTTTGTCCTTGCTGCTACTCTATTCCTTTTGCCAGGAAGAGGACAGGTGGTTTGTGTATGATCTTCAGTCACTCTTCCATTTGGTGGCTCTAGATTCTCTATATAGTTTTAGGGAGCACATATGATGGCAAATAAGTCAAAAGCAGTAACTGTTTTAAAGGTATTCAATACTTAAGCTTCATTTTATAAACTTTTATCAATGAAGGAAAATTTTTTTTAAATTTCCATTGTTGAAAATTTGACTAATTTCTCTATGTTTACTGCTTTTACCTCGTTCACTCTTCCCAGGTCTTAGTTGTAAATATATCTTCCAGGGCACAATTTTAAGCCTTTGACACTTTGGAAATCTTTACATTCAAATTCAAATTAATGTCCTTGATTCAAAACCATCAAATTGAGTCACTGGTAAAGTCTTTCGAGGAAAAGCAGGCTTTTACGAAGACAAGGATTACACTTGTCATTGTCTCAGTGAGGCAATGAGGCTGTAAAATAAAAAGGAGAGATCCCTCTGACTCATCTTCCAAAATTTTTATTTACAGGTATTTCAGGTTGTCATGCATCTCTCACAACCATTCTTCAAAGAGAATGCTCATTATGATAAAAGACTTAAGAGGTGAGACAGAGGTGGGAGACTGGAATAGTGAGCTGAGTGACTGTACTAGCAGTCTTGCAGTTTTACAGGGTACGATAGTGCTAAATTAAGTTTAACAACCTAAAATTTAAGTTAATGGTGTTTCTTGTAATAAATTGGGAGCATATATCATGCATAGAGCTTGACATAATTTATTGCTAATTTCAGAATGGCATTTCTGTAGGTATATTGTGTGCAAATCCTAGTCTGTCATTCCTACACATACCATGAGAGCATGGCGTGAGTGGAATCTGCTGGTGTGTTTCAAAGCAGGCACACTCTCCAGTGTGTTTGTGACACCAATTGCCCAGCTGTTCAAACTGATGTCTCCAAAGTCACAAGTCAGTTCATGAAGTCAGGTCTTCTTCTGCTGGCAGTGAGGCAAAGGGGCAGGCAGCACATCCCATTGTTCTCCCAACACACTGAGCATCACTGCAAGGCTCACCCGTGGGATCCTATCCTGAGATGTAGATGTAATCCTCATCATATATTGGTTAATACTCATTCAGCAATGGATCATATCGAGGGACAGGCTATTTCACAAAGGCTGGGAAGTCCAGTTCAGTTCAGCCAAAGACATAGACACAAAAATGCCTATTTTGCTAAATCCTAATGAAGCTTATTCTTCTTCATCATCATTATCCCGTGGCTGGGTGGAGCATCATCATTCTCCCCATACAAACTCAACTTTTTCATCTATTCTGTTTAATTCCCAATTTTCGTTTCCCTCAATAGTCCATCCCTTATAATTTATCCTGAACCAGAATACTTCTATTTCCCCTTCAATTTCAGCTATTTCTGAAACACCTACTAACTCTTCGCCTGCCACTGTTTTTAGACCTCTCCTCCTACCCAACATCTACTCTGTTTCAACACTATTCCTCCATTCCTCATCAACATTTACTCATCTTTCTTCATCCCCTTGACAGGTCTCAGCACTTCTGGCAAAATGCTGGGGGAAGCTGCAGCACACAAACCTTGTTTGGTCACAGCAGCCCAATGATGTATTGTGCGTCATCAGTCCCACAGAAATCCTGAAGGACATAAATATGGTAATGGCAGCCAGCCCAGAAGAAGCTATCAGATCTCCTGGTATTCTGCCAGGGTTTTGTGGGAGATCAGGAAAGGTAAGGGGGAGTACATGAGAAATCAGAGAGATAAGAAACTTGGAATTATATGGAAATCAGTGGAAGGGAGAAAAAGAGTTGGCCTTTATGGTTTTGTTTAGGTTTCTGAAAAGGCAGTGATTTAAGATGGAATATTTTTATTTTACAGGAAAGCAAAGTGCTGCAGGTTAAAGCTTGATACCAGGTTCACTGTCAATGTGAAGATATACTGGAAGTTTACTCTACTGCTACTGTGATCAATCATCTGAATTTAGGTCACAGTTCCTTGAAATATGTATTCAAGACTTGGATATAGCCAGAGGAAAGAGAGGAGGCAATGGTGCTCACACCAAGATGTATGTGTCTTGTGGTCATCCTCATTTAGCCCAGAGTTAGGCCCTTTCAGGTGTTCAACCAACTCCATCTCTACTGTTTAGCCAAGTAGGTTACAGGCTTCTGTTTCCCACAAATACCAAAGTTTAGTGGTGGTGTGGGGGATGTGTCCCATCTTGTATATTGTCCCTTCATGAGAGATGATCCTAATTTTAGAACCCTTTAAGAATTCACAAATAGCAATGACTTCATCTTAAATCAATGACTGAAAATGTTATATTCAAAAAGTTCATTTAATAATATTTCCCCAATTAACATTGAGACACACATGCAGACAGCTCAGGTGAGTTTCAGACCTGCAGTTTTGAATTGTGATTTGAGTTTAAAATCTTGCCTTTGCATATTTTCTATTCTTGAAAAGTGGACAAAGAAATACCAAAATAAAATAGGAACACTAAAATCAAGTAATCAAAACCGCATGAGATCATGTAGTTAAGAAAAATACATGGCATAAGAAAGTTTTCTGTTGACTTACAAGGCATCGGTTCCTTCTGATTCCAGATACATGTCCCACCTGTCCTAAGCCCACTTTAAGATTCAGTTTTATAAGAGATGTTTCTTATGGCCAGGCTACAAGTTCCTGCTTCATCTGCATCAGACCAAATGCCAGATGATTGCAAAGCAGGAGAGGACAGCCCCCGATGTGGTTTCAGTTTGCTGTGATCCAGGCTAGCTGCTGCACAGGTTCTGCTGGTCAGCTTAAACACTGTATTTACAACTGTCATTTTATACATGTAATCATTAATTTTACACCGTCATTCATTTTCACAATACTGTGTCTTTTATTTTCCTATTTATTTTCTTTATTTTCTGCAGCAAATGATGAGTGTATTTTACAGACAGTAGTTGGTATTTTAACTACTCATAAGTCAGTTTTGAGGATTATGAACCTTTAATAAATCACATCTTTTGGAGAAATGTTCATATTTACACATTCAACCCCATGTGATTGAAAGTTAGTCTCTGTTACACTGTGCAGTATATTGCAGGTAAATGTACTATGTATTGTACTGATCAATTTTAGCAAGTCTTTATAAGGGCATGTTTAAAAATCAGGGCAGTAAAACCTTAGACTATATCTATCTTTCTACATTACTTGGTTGTTTTTCTGGGTTTTTTGGGGGAGGGTGTTTTGGGGGTGGTTTTTTTGTTTGTTTGTTTGTTTTTGTTTGTTTGTTTGTTTGTTGTTGTTGTTGTTGTTGTTGTTTTTATGTGACCAGCAGAAACCTGGTGTCCTCATCTCAGCCAGCCATCATTATCCCTTGGACATTGAATCCTGCTGCTTCTTCTGTGTTCTGTATTTGAGTCTATGACTTTTCCTGAGGGAAGGACAGAGCAATGTCCTCTTAAATATTGAGCTATAACCTGGTGTTTATGGCACGCTCCTAGGAGCTGTGAACCTCCTAAGCACAAGAGGAAAAAAGTTAGGTTTCCCATTTTGTAACCCAGAGCAATTGAATAAACAACGGGTGGAGGCAGCACCACTCCATATTTATGTGGAGACAGTGGGACAGTGAAACACACACTAGGAGAGTGTTGAATGTAATAATCAAAACCAACAGTG
The DNA here is from genome assembly GCA_013389925.1 of Aegithalos caudatus. Taxonomy (NCBI): domain Eukaryota; kingdom Metazoa; phylum Chordata; class Aves; order Passeriformes; family Aegithalidae; genus Aegithalos; species Aegithalos caudatus. The sequence continues at coordinate 22,262 of WEIU01000721.1, read as the reverse complement.
GCATACAATAGACCACCCAAAACACATCTGTAACAGTTTTTCAGCTCTGCCATGGAAACAATGAATAGAAACAACAAGCAGAATAGTTTTGAAAATAACATTTGTACATTTCAAAGTAGAATCTTGAACTTTGAACCAACTGGGATACTAGTGAGAATCTTTTTGCAGATACAATTTTTGGCGCATGAGGTCAGCTGTTCTGACAGCACTGGAGAGGCGTAGACCCTAACAAAGTGATAGGTTAGTGTGCTGTGTAGGAGGTAGTTATGTCATAGAAGCTGCTTCAACTGGATATTTCCTGGTGTTTAAAGAATTGCATTCAGAGGTAATTGCTGTCAATACTTAATCAGAACAACCATTGTTTTATATCATATGGACATTATTAAATTTTTAAAAAAATTAAATAGTTTTGGAGTCTTTTCCATTTTCATTATGCTCAAGAAATTATGATTTACCTGGTAGCAAAAACATTTTGTTCCAAATCTGTGAAATTATGACCAGAGTAATTTAGCAGAGCTTCCCTGGCAGGCCTTTGGTGTGCCAGCCTTTAGTGTGCTATAGGTTTGGCAGATATGCACTAAGAAAAGGTCCAGTTAATCTGCACCCTGGAGTGATCACAGCTGAGATTTCCAGAGAACCTCTGCAAGACTGACCATGGTCCCATGGGGTGACTTTTGGGGCCACCTCCTTTCTGCTGAGGCTGAGTGTTAGTACTCAGGATTTTCTTACAATAAAGGTTCAGTCCATGTGGGAACTTTGCCATTCCTGTCATGTAATATTCACTACATTTCACTACACAAAGCTGCCCGAATAAGAAATTATCTACTTTCTCATGATGTATTCTAGAAACTTCACCAGTATAATATACCTCAGAAATGGAGGCACCTCTTTCTATACTGACAAATTCCTCTGCTATGTAATAGGGCATGACTGCTTCTGGTTTTGCATATGAGGTTCAAAACATAGCAACATTATGTAAGTTCCTCAAGTCTGGAGTACCTCAGTGACTAGTTACCCAGAATTAAATATGTAGACTTTGATTTTCCTGGGCTGTTGGTCATCTTCTGCTCCTTCAGATTTCATCTGCAGTGATAACTGTCAGTGCTTCAGATATCCATACCCTGATTTTCAGAAACAGAGCCAAGAATTTATATTAAAGCTTAATAAAATATAGTTTTTTCCTTGTTCAGGTTGGGGGAAATATTTGGAAGCATCAGGCAGAAAGACTGTGACCATGGGAAATGACTGGGTGATGAAATCCTTTGCCTAAAAGTGTAAAAGGTTGAGGTGCAAGTTTCTTCTCTGAATCAAATGGTTTAAACACATATCTTCTCACTATTTGTTGCATAGGGTAGTAGCACACCTTTCTCCTATTAAAAAAAAACAAAAACAAAACCAAAACACAAAATTTCCAGTTGAAGTGAGACTTTCCGTCCTAATCCTATTTTTAAAAGTTTTGGAAGGGCAGCACTTTCCTCTGACACCTTTTTTCTCTCCTACTTTACCCAAAATGTTTGACAAAATCTAAACTAATTCTTACCATAAGCTTGACAGATGAAAAAGTACTTTCAGAAGGCAGTTATCACACAGAAAGAGAAACAAGTTCACTTAAGTTTTGATGAGCCATATAACCACTAAATACTATCTGCCATCTTCCTGTTGTCCTTTTGCTCTGCAAGAACAGACCACTGCCTACTTACTGACTTTGGTAAGTCATAATGTTCCTAATGCCAGTTTCATTTTAAAAAATCAACATACCTTCTTTGAAAGTCTTCCAGCCTCAGCCCCACATGAAGTAGAGACTTAAGGGAAAACTAGGCTGCAGAGAAGGAGCTTGAATCCCAGCCTTAGTGGACCTACTGTGAAAACAGGCAGAGTTTAACAACTCAAGGGTGTTCAAGCTGTTTTCCTCATTTGAAGACATTTAATGGTTCTAATGA
>WEIU01000721.1:625-18652 GCA_013389925.1 Aegithalos caudatus | reverse complement strand
ATCTATTTTTTAAGAATTTTTTTTAAAGGAACAAAGAGATTCAAAAGAGCTAGGTTTCCCAGACATATCAGTTTTCATGTTCTGTATCTCTGTTTGGTCTGTAATCAAGTTGTATCTGAATGTTATTGCATTTTTCTAAACCTTCAAGTTGATATTAAGCCCCGGTTTTCTCAACAACATTATGGAAGTACAAACAGCAGCAGCAGCAAAGGCTGGGGGATGCAGAAAGCTCTCCTTAATTTAATAAGGGTTTTTAAACCGAACGCTATGCACCATTGACTATGCAGGAAAGCTATTTTTTGCTGCAAAATTTCCCAGCTCATGAATATCCTTGTATGCTTCTCTGTGCACAGCCTCTCTCTGTGCCCCCTTTTCCTGCTGAGAGGGTCATATGGCCACAGGAGAGCCTGACCCCCTGTTTACATTTCACTGTGCAGATTACACAGTGAAGAATAATACTACAGCTGGTTACTGCTTACAATTATTTAATTTTTAAAAACCCCAACCAACCACCACTTTAAAAGCTGAATTTATATAAATCCATCTGTCTCTGTGTCTCTATCTCTTTTCCCACATGCGACTTGCTATTTATTTCTTACTTGTAAATTTGCTGTACTCATTCATTACAAGCTTTCTTTTGGGTGGGGAGAGTGTTTCTACTTTTGCTCCATTCAATGCAGAGCCTTAGGTTGAAAAAATTAGGAGGTTAAAAACGTTTGGAAAACATTATTTTCATATTTTATATAAGCAAAATAAGGCAGAAAGAAGGTACAGTCATGACATCATGCAGCAGTCAGTGACAGAGGAAGCAATATACACCCATACATGAGGCTGAGCCAACAATTTCATCTCTAATTTTTAGAGACCCCTACCCTCCTGGCCCACAGTGGTAGCCCCACAGAGAAGCAGGCTTGAGGATGCCAAAGGGAAAATGCAGCTAAGCAGAATAACCCAAGGGAAAAAAAAAAAAAAAAAAAAAAAAAAAAAAAAAAAAAAAAAAAAAAANAAAAGAAAAAAAAAAAAAAGAAAAAAAAAAAAAAAAAAAAAGACAGTATTTTAAATTCAGAAAGGAAGTCCTGGGTAGATTTTGCTGAGATTAAATCTAAATTGAGTGGATTTCCAATGTGATCAGGGAACAGCATGTTAAGGGAGAGAGCTGGAGACATATCCTCAGGGGATTTATGTGGTTATACCTCCAGATGATCCCAGGGCAGTTGGAAAATGAGATACAAAGGGCTCTATTCTGCCCTCATTTGCACAGCACTTAACTCTGATTTTCATGCCGTTTAAACAAGAATGTCATGTAAAGTGTCTTGATCATGGAAAATGGTGCCAAATACATATTCTCCCCTCAAGATTACTGCATGCAATTCAGATCATGGGACATTTGCATTAGTCGAGCTGGCCTTTAGAAAAGAGGTACAGACATTAAAATAGAGGTTGTGAGGAAGCTAATCTGAATTGGCCTGTTTCTCAATTACTTAGCCAATATAAGCATGTAAATTACAGTTTCTTTAGCAGTTTTTCATTTGTATTTGCCAGAGCAAACTGGTATTTATATACTAGACATACTTCATATAAATTTTGAGGACATAAAAGAAATGCTCAGAATGCCATTGTTTAAGACTATCATCTACTTTGCTAACATATGTAGATCTATAGTATTGCTAGTAATGTGCAGGAAAAAGAAGTGTCACATCTTCCATACATTATATGATAACATGGTAATATGTCTCCTCATTTTTAGGTGTTTTAAAAGCTTAGGGTTTCCCAGTTACAGAGTTATGTTGCCCTCTGGATAAAAGATGGAGAAGTACATGGCAGTGCTGACTTTTTGAAGGAAAACTATTACACAATATCATAAATATAAGTATGTTAGTCCCCACTTAGCTCTGGTCTTATATGCTATGAACAGGCCTGTTTTTTCTTATTCCCACTGTTATAATCCTCAGCCACTTAAATGATCATGGGACTCAGCTCAAAGGTGTTACAGTATGTTATTATACTCACAGTCACATTTCAGTCATTGACTAATCTCCTTATTAAACACCATGCATAAATCAAGGTGTGACACTAGCCTGTATGGTCATACTCTGGACAGGGCTGCATTTTTAAAAAACCCATTAGATTCTGTGAAGGCACATGCTACTACAGGCAATCTTGAAAATTGTAGGCAACTATGAATGCAAAAGGCAAGATAGAGTCATAAGTCTCTTTTCCACCTTTTATTGACACTTGCTCAGACCCAGTTGGTATTAAATTTAAGGTGCCAGGTAAAAGAGCCCAGCAAAAGAATCCAGCAAGTTCTCTTGTCCAGCTTTATGCATTTGCATTGCTGTCTTTAGACACTGTCAACTGACCTGAGGGATGGGCATTATTCTGAAGTTGGTTCAGGCTCAGGTGAAAACATAGCAAAAGCCCTCATTTACAAAGTATGAATAAGAAACAAAGTGGGTTTCTAGGCTCAAACTCATGCTCAGGACATGAGGAGGAGCCTTTAATTATTCAAGAACCTATTCAATACATACTTCAGTGCATTTCAGTTTGTTACTAGATTTTTCGTTGCATATTTGGCCCCCAAAATCATGTTCTGTTTGGGAAAAAGAAAAAGAACTCAGAACTATGTGTTACAGCATCAGAAAAGTGTTTTTGTGCCCCTCTGCTTTCAATCTCTATGAGTAATGCAGCAAATAGATTATATGATGCATTATAAATTATGTGATCCATCATAGTAATCATCATCACTAACCAAATTATATAGAACATAACAAGAAATACTAGTAAATATTCAGTGAAAGCCAACTTTGAAATTATGAGTCAGCCTAATCTAGGAGTTAGTCCTAAAATAAAAGAAGAGAAAAAAGTATAATGTAGTCTACCTATAATCAAAACAAAACACAGCATTTCTGTTATGAGGTCTAAAATTGAACGCCCAAAAAGATGTATTTTATTGCAAGATTTTGAGCAGTGTGTATGCTTAAGAAAACAAAAATGTGTTTGAAACAATTTACAAAGAGGTGAAAAAAGGCAAAATTACTACACTCTTCCTTCTCTAGCCTATGGGATGAACTTTGTGGGAATGTTCAGTGAACACCCTTTCTTCCTAAGAATTCTCAGTGCTTTTCAGACTATAAAAATGCAGATATGTGTCAAAGTAAAAATATTGCCCACTGAGAAGGGATCAGGCATTAGCTTTTCTTCACAATCTCAATTAATTTTCAATTTGGATTTGCTGTGAGTTCTGTGGGAAAGATTAGAGGGATTCTGGCTGCAGTGCTTTTCCCTGCAAGACACCTCTCTGTGTGCTATAAAATGACCAAAAGATGGTGTTAGTTTGGAGTGAACATAGTCTTTTTCACATAGTGTCTAAGAATTTTGTAAAGATAACATATGTCTCAATTTTCTAAAGCTTTTTCTTTTATAGAAATAGAAAAGTTGGTAAAAACTTGGGCTAGCAAGAGAGTCTAACTACTTTCTTAGTCAGTGTCAGCGAGTACTGACTTGATTTTTATGTCTCTAAACATTATTAACTTTACTGACATCAAAGAAGGCTCATACCCTTAACACATTATGAAGAAAAAAGGTATCTGGTTGCACTGGCCTCATGTTTCATTGTACATCACATCACAGGCTGCTGCACTGATAGAAGAAATCACATATCCTCTACAAAAGAGAGAAGAGAAATGTATATATAACAGTCTTTGGAAGTTCTGTAAATGCATGTCAGATGCTGACTGCATTTTGCTGGCACAATACATGCCACTCTGATAAGCAAAGGCACAAAGTCATGCATCTTTAGCAAAGACAATAGAGAATACAGGATTTAAAGTTGCCATTAGGGAGCACAAGTGAATAAGGAGTAGTGCTTCTGGTGGGATTTCTCTTTGAATTTTTAAAGTATTATAATGTAAACTGAGTAACAGCTGTTCTCTTCAGCTACATTGAGTAAAGGTAGAGTGGTCATTCCTAAAAATATAGAATCATAGAATGTTAATAGCTTGCCTAACTCAATTGTTATGTCAAGTACTTGCAAAAGGATAAAAAAAAAAACCCCGCCCAAACAACTGAACATTAAAATAACTCTTGCCACTTAACAGAATTACACCATGAGAAGAATGTTGCTGTCACCAGAAAAACAGGCATTTGCTCCCATAGTAGTGTTACAGAAGTGTGTTTCTGCACCTGTAGGATCCTCTGGGCTGAGAGAAAGATGAACCTTCCTGCTTTGTGCCTGCAGCCAGATGCTGGGGCTCAGGGTGGGTTTCAAGCAGCCAGCTTTAGACAAACCAAGGCTATTCTATTTAGCTTTTTAGCATACTGCACAAGACCTTAATATGTATATTTTCCCTCTCAAGAAGGGACAAAAAACATGGACAGGAGATAATTATTTGCATCCAAAATTTGCCTGTAATGATAGGAAGGGGAGAGGAGTGAGACATGCACACACCCATGGTGACAAAGGAGATGAGGCTTGGGTCTTTTTCCCCTGAAACGGGACACAAGTCACACATTAATTAGATAAACTCTTAGGTATTGTGATTTTCTTGGTTATGTATGTGGGTATATATAGATAGGTGTATATATATATATGATAACCAGAGGTCCCTTCTAACCCTAACAATTCTGTAATTTTGTGATATACTTAATTGAACAGGGGACATTAGAAGCCCTATCACTACTTAAGGCCTCTGTGTTCCTGTAAATACAACTATCATAAAGCATGATCCCAGGGTTATGCAATGTATTTCAAGTACCCCAGCTGCATATGTGCTATTTCAAAAATTCCATGAGTTTTATTGCTGGGTATAACCTTTCACAAACACTGGACAAACCTGTGTATATAGGTAGTAGTACTTCAGTGGAATTGGCAGATTTCAGCTAATCTAATAGGATAACTTGATAAGTCTTTTCTATTTAATGTTTTGTGAAAAAATCTAAACACAGTTAAGAGTTTCATTTTATTACTTTCATTTTGCCTTTCTTCCAATGTTTTCAGTAGCATGAGAACTGAGAGCTGAACAAACCCCCTAATGTGATGTTTAAAGCAGTTACCATTTTTCAGAACTATTTTTTAGGAGGTGGTAGAAATTGAGAGATTGTTTTCTAAATTAGGAGTCCAAGATTTATGAGAGATTTGAGTAGTACCTGGAAAAGCAAAAGGAGTGGGAAGGAGAGAAATAAGTAATGGTGTTGTATTCCAAGGAAGAAATAAAAAGCTTTTGTTGTCAAATTCTTATTACCCAGGTTAGTATTTTTGATTATTTATTTGAGCAAATAACTTAACTTGTTCATCACAGTCTTGAAATACAGCTGTAAAAAGACTAGGTGAGGCTATCAGCTTGACCACTAGTTGCTGGTGAGGTAGCAAGTGAAATAAATGTCACTTCCCTTGAGTGCTGCACTCAGATACCTGAAATTTTGCCACTAGCAGGGAGTGGCATGGCATGCTCGTTAAAACACAGGTCTTACAACCTCGAGTATAAAGGTGAAATAAATATGTTACAAAATTCAAGGGAATATGGACACAAGGTCCAGGCTGCCTGTACCTCCCATCTCCCTGTATCATCTCCAACCACTCATACAAATTGAAATGAGTCTGGGCTGGCAGCTGACTTCAGTGCTAGAGCTTTTTCTCCCAAAAGTAACCTAGAGCTGCTCTAATATCTTACAGAGGTTTCTATGGAACAGTCAGTGCTGTCTTACTATGTATGGAGAAACAAAGTCATACAGGAAGCACCATCACTAATACTGTGTCCCCATGGGAAAAGCTTGTGCTTTGCTTGGTAGAGTTTCAGAGTTGTGGTCACTGTTGCTTTTGACATATGGATATTGTTAAATATTTACATTAGAGAGGATAGGGTCAAAGAAGAGTGCCTCGCAACTGGAGCAGAAGGCAGTGAGGTCTGTGGGGATTTTTTAAATTTCCGGAGTTCATTCCAGTGTGAGATCAGCCCTGGAGAAAGTTATCCTTTCCATAGGGATGAGATTCCCTCTTAATATAGAGCACTCCATTTTTCATAGAAGTGTAGTGAGCAACAAATCCCTTCCACATCTCTTTATATATCTTGGGCAAGGCAATGAAGTGTGCCTTTGTTGGTGTATAAAGCAATGAGGTATACAGCTGAATCTAAGCAACAGCTCTCTGATTCTGATTTAAAATCTAAGGGGAAGCTGGTGAAAGCATCTGAGGACATTTCTTATGTGCTCACAGTAAGTTGCCTTCTTGAAAATAGAATTGTTTTCAAAAGCCTCTGTTCTCCAAGTCTCATATGTGTTGAAGACAACATAATAGGTTTCCTACATGTTCAAAGTTCATGCAGGAGCTGCCAATGTACAAGTATCTGAGCAGGAGACGACAGTGAGAATTTCATGCATAAACTGCGTTCTGGGAGTTCAGCATCTGCAAGGGATTCAATATTAGTGTCCACCTGCAGCCCAAGTTCCCCAGGCCCATGAGGTACATGTCGATTCACACAGGAAGGTGGAGAGGACGTGTAGATGATGGATGTGGGGTTGGCACGACAGAAGTACACTCTGCCTAGTCCACCCTGTGATCCTGGGCTGCTTTCTGCCCTCCTGGGAGGCAGGTGAACAGAGCACCTTGGGAACATACCACATCATAAAAGCAAGCCTACATTTACATTTCTTTCAAAAATACATGCATGACATTCTCTTTCAAAATTGCAGGTTTAGTAGTATGGAATAGATGCCTTCAGGATGCTGTTATTGCTTGGCCAAAGTTACTGATAATCATTCACCCAGCAGGGCCCTACTCTTGCTACAAATTAATCACTTCCAACATTCTGCTTTTGTCCTTCTTTCCCATGTAATTATTACTGAAAATAATCTCTCATCAAATAAGTAAAACCTGAGCAGGGCCACTCAAATTCTATGAAAATGAATATAGCATTTTCTGAAATAAACTATTTCCTTATATTTTCATGCTTCAGTTTTCAACTTTCCTTCAAATTCACATTCCATGCCCAGTGCATTTTAAATCAAAGACTTCATACTTAATAGATTATCTTTAGCAGTCCTGTTATTTATTCAAAAGTTGACAAAAATTACTTAGATATTTCTTCAGGAAGGAAAACTAAAGTTTATTTCTCTAAGACATAAAAGCTCCAGGAATTTTAAACCATGCTTCTTTTCATAATCCTGCAACACAGTGTACACCTCTTTTTGTAGTCATTTAAGTGTAAACATCTAATTTTAACCAAGTTTAAATAATTTATTTTACTTCACATCCATATATTTGATAATTTAAATATAAAATACTGAATTTTCATTTACTCAGTGTCCAGAAGGAATAAACAGTGTATGAACTGTCTATAGTTGCATCCTAGTAAAAAATCATCAAAAACTGCCTAATATTTTCAGATTTTTAAGAGAACGTTTCTTGTGAAGAGTTGAAGCTAATAATTTACATAGAATCCTGGAAACTACCCAGGGAAGAGAGTTCATCTGTAATATATAGAATAATGCTAAAAACCAGTTACATGTGACCTATTTATTACTTATCCCTGTGTTTGGGCAAATAAACTCAGCTGCATTTCACTTGTGAAGCACAGAGTATAATTTGTTTTAAGCATAGCTTCATGCCTTGTTGGTATGGAGCAAATGCCTTGCAGTGGTGCAATTTGACAGAGTTACAGCACGAACAACCCAGACAAACAAGCTCGAAGCAGTTGCTCTCTTTTCCTGTCAGTTTTAGAAATGCATTTTATGGCAGTAGCAACAACTGCCTGTTTCTTTTAGCTGATTGAAATTATGTATTACTGGCTAATTAGGGAACAGATACTTACAATCTTGAGACATAGTTTTCTAAACAGTTTCATTTACTGTTCAGTATAGTTAAAATTTTAGTACTCCTGATACAGTACCAAATAGGCTCAAACAACTGTGACAGCTGGAAAGAGGCAGACTTTTTTTTGTTTGACTATCTTGCAGCTTCAATTAAATATCCACAGTTAAGGCGCTCTTATAAAAAGCCATAAATTTCTTCTACACTAGAAAATGGAGCCAAAATAATATTATTTTTTTAGAAGAAGTAGGAGGAATGTTTAGACTAATTAAAAACAATCCAAAACATCCACTCTTTTGTAGGTGCAGGGATTGTGGTAGGTGGGGTGGAGATTTGGAGGCAGTAAATAGCCTCTTATGTGCACACATGCACACACCACAAACTGCTACTACAAATCCTAGCTACAGAGAAACATACATATTAACATCAGTGCCACACATCTATCTCAAAGCCTTTGAGAAACCCTATAAGCAGTCCAATGTATTGGAAAAAACAAGATGGGTGCCAGTTCATGTGGGGAAGTGGATTAAGCTGGAACAGTTACAGGAATTCTTGCTCTGTACTCTGTGTCCCACATCTCTCAGTAGTTGGTGTCCCCAGAGCCAGGGCACACAGAAGTTCCATAATCTTCAAGCAACTTTTTAATCTGAACAGTAATAGGAGAATTTTTTAAACAAGATCTTTCCCCACAACTAGATAAAAGCAGCCAACCTGAAGGCTAATACTGGAATTAAAATAGGTTTAAACCTATGAAGGATAGCTGTCTTTGCTTGTGCCAAAAGGATTTTTCATTTCTTGGTGCTTCATCTTCTAAAGAGAACTGTAAAATATCAGTGCTTAAATAGTGAAAACTGTTTTGGAACACCTAGGTTAAGAAGCCTGGATATCAGAAGAGATTGATAAATTATCCTTAGGCCCAAGCACAAACCTGGTGGTACAGGTTTGTGTTTCATAAGTCCAGAGATCAGGAACTGGTACAAGGTGGAAACTGCTTACTTTTCTTCCTCTATCTAAACTGATAAAGTTTTCTTACTTTATATAACTCATGAGAAACTTGATTGCAGAACAAACATTTTAAATTTTAGCCCCATGTCTTTTCTAACATTTGTCTTTGCTTATGTTTCTGCTGGTCAGGTGGATGGTGAAAAGGGTGAATTTCAGTGAATAATAAACTTGCTGCAGAATGCATTGCAGTAGGAAAACAAGTAGCTCACAAAGATCAGAAAAACTGTTTATGTATAAAACTGTTGATTATTCATTTTCAAAATAGCTCTTTTGCTTTGACATGTCTTTTAAAAGGAGTTAAACAATTCAAAATTAAATGAAGTGGTTTTTTCTTAGGTTCATCTGTCAATTTTAATTATTTGTTTCCCCAAATGTAGAGAATTTTTTTTTTTTTAATTCTGGAACAGACCTCAGTTGCTTTCCTGACCCAGTTAAAAACTTACAGTCATTTCCAATGAGAAGAAATTTAGCAGCCCAACTAAGAGTGCAAAGAAAATCTATAGCTAGACTGAAAAAGAGCATGTAGGCAAATAATTATATGTTTTCCCAATGCTCCTGCGTTGCCACTAAAGGTATCAAGCACAAGACAAGAAATCAAAGAGCAGGGAGCATGGATCACAGTACCTTACTGAGGAAAGATGTCCCTCATTCATCTCTGGCATAAAAGACCAACCAAAACTGAGAATTAAAAGATGTGAATGGGGAGATTTGTAGGAAGACAACAAGATGCAAAATACATTCTGTTGTAAAAGAAGTGACACTCATCCACTATTAAATTCCCAACATGGCATTCTTAATTTGCTGTCTAGCTTTTTACTATATGTGTATCAGGCCTCTTTCACTGATACATGTAGAACCTAGGACAAAAATACTATTAAATGCAGGAGGTGTGAATTTGAAATTCAATTTCTATTGCTGCAGTTTACCTGCTCAGTTGTGCTTGGGGAATTTTATGATTAAAATATTATCTTCAAGCTCAAGGTTGCTGTAAGATTTCCAAAATCTTAGAATTCGTCCAAAACTCCATTGTGCATCTTTTTAGGATTCTCTTTGGCAAGCATCAACACAAAGTTAACTTAATTTCAATTTGTACCCACATCTTCTGTAGAACAAAATCAAATCTGCAGTGAATAAAGGGTTGTGAGTAACTTGAGAGTCAGTTCTACATGATGGAAATGAAAATGAAAGTATTAAAACTGTAGGATAAAAGGATGTTTTTACATGTCCATTAGATTTAGGAGTTTTTACTTTCATTATGTCCCTGATAACAGTTTAAAATGGGCCAAATCCAGATGCAGAGGCATATGCTTTCAAGAGAATTCTGTCTTCAGAGAGTTTGCTAATGGGAAAGCTTTAAGAGCCATTGAGTTAGTCCTTCGATTTGGAATTGATGCATCTGCCCTTGTATCTTTAAGATGCTGCACAAACTACCTTAATTACTAAATAAAACAGTTCAGATCTCAGAGGAGAAGTACTGTGTATTTGGAGAGAAGAAAGGGAATCTTATGTAGCAATCCAAATGCCTTCAGGTATTGCAAGCACAATTGCCAGTGAGGTATGTGCATGCAATTCAGAGCATTATTTGGGCCCATTTGATGCAATTAAGTATTAATTATTTCATTTTTATCCCTCATAGATCAGTATAGAAAAAAAGATAAAAGGGCTGCAAAATTATATAGAACCTGCCCATCTGCCCCAAAATGAATGCAACTATACTTAGACAAGCATATTCTATTCTGCTTCCCCTAATTAGCATGATACTAGAGAATTATCATGGCCAGAATATTTCTCAACGAACTTCCACAAAGTACCTCAAAATTCAGTGTCATCAACCTGAACACTTCATATACACTGTTAAAACTGTCAGTGGGGTAAAAATCCCATAACCATCTCCTGAAAGAGTCCTATAAAAGGGGATGGCCATTATGGTTTCTTTCGTAGTAAATACTTTCAGGCCTCCCCTGTGAAGACAGATGCCTTAAAAGAAGCAGACTGCAAAGTCCTCCTGCTTAGGAGTTCTAGATCAGCAAACAAATGTCCATGAGAAATGCTGTGGCATCAGTGATGAAGGAAACAAATGTACCTGACAATAGGGGACTCCAGGCAAGCGGCAGTACTGTTGTGTGTTTATGGGAAAACAATCAGAAATTCAAGTTTTGTCAGGGAAAACAATCAGAAATTCGAGCTTTGCCACCTCTTACTGGGGGTTATTTGTCCCGATGTGAAGAATGTAAAAGGGCACAAAGCCACAAGTCTTCCTTGCCACCTGCCTTTTCTGCAGAAAATGGATGGAAGACGAATGTCTGTTCAATCATAAAATACGCTTCAGCAAAGCAAGTGAACTTAGGTATTTCAAAAGCAAGAGAAGCCTTCATTGACTCCTAAACTTCTTATGCTCAAACTTCCAGGACAGTCGCATGCTTTTCTTTCTTCCAGCAGAGCCCTTTTTAATTCCTTATAGCTGTCAGTTTCCTTTTATTTCAGGAGGAAGCTGTGACAGCGTGTGGGAGCAGTGTGGAGGAGGCTGTGCAGGCGCGGCGATTGCTGCAGACACGCCAAACTACCTGGGGCCACTGGAGCGCTCACCCGGGCACCGCAGGCACCCAGGCGTCATCCACGGGCCTTCCCTCTGGATGCTGAGCAGCAACATCCTAAGGCAGCCAAATCTCACTTTCCCCCTCTCCCCAGAATTGGTAAGGAATGTGCGGTATGTTTTAAAAATGCAAATTTACCTAGGGTTTTTTTTTGGGTTTTTTTTTGTTTTGTTTTGTTTTGTTTTAGCCATGGGGGTTTCTTAAAAAGATGAAGAAAAAAATAATCATACATTACTAAAGAGACCACTTAATGTCTAAAGTAAATCTTTCCTCTGTTCTTATTATGCCAGTTTGTTTGTTGGCCTGAAAAGTCGCCAAGCTCTGTGCCAAAGGAAGATGAAGCACAGCCAGGTCTGCAGGGACAGGCAACACATGGCAGCATGATGCTGTCGAGGAGAGGAAGCTTGCAAGGGCAGGATTTTCTTTTTTTAGGTTGGTATCTGGAACCTCCTTTATCCTAAGGTAGGCTGGCTTGTTTGCTTTTTTATTTATGAATGCATCTTAGTCTAGTAAAAAACCACCATGATGCTCCCTAAGCTGCCCCTCTGGGTTCTGCAGGAATCCATCCTGGCAGACAGATCTGCAGACTTGGAGGAAGTTCAAGTATTTTCCAGTATATCAACAAATATGACAAGAAATCCCACTATATTCTGAGTGATGCCATAATAATAAGTGAGGAAGAAAGTAGTAACATTAGATAATCCCCATAGAAGACTAACTCTTTGATCTCCAGCATTTACATGCATGCCTTTACACTTTGTACATTGTAAGCATTTGATTTCTTACCAATAAAATACAGCTACAAACTCCTCTTGAATGTTCCAGAAATAAAATTCTCCTTGATCCAGTTACATGCCTTCTAAGCACTGAGGGAGAAAACTGAGGCCTCAGATGACCACGATGAGTAAATGAACAAGTTATCATACAAATGCCAAGAAGTAATAATGTCTATTTAGTTTAGCTGCTCTAAATATTAGGTCAATTATGGTTCTGCTTTTTCTACAAGAGTCAGTGCATTATCACAATTTTAATTCTTTATCTCCTAACACATAGGCAAGCCTGACACCAGGGCTTGTGTAGATAGGGAGCATTAATAAAAACATTTTCATAGTCCCATTTTTGTCTCCAGTGGTAACTAAACCTAATTTTGCAAACAAATTTTGCATCAGTTCATGTGAATAAAATCCATACTCCCTTGTGTCCTTGACCTCCCAAAGCCTAGAACCTTTTGATTTTATTCTGTCCTGGAAACACTCACATACTTGAGCAAATGTGAAATAATGAGCTATGACCTCTCGCGATACTGCTTGTCTGGTTACATCAGTGAATGTTCAGCAAGGGAGCTATTTCAATGGGTGTCAGTGTAAAGGAAATGACTCACTGGGCTAGCTTATAGCTAGCTGCTTGTAACTACAGAGACTGTTAACTAAATCCTAAATAAATAGCAATAAATAATGGAAAATAAATCATGTTTCATTGCTAGCACTAAAATCCAGCACATGCATTGTTAAAATTAAATGGATGCAAATAGTCAAATATCTCTGAGAAACTTGTTGTTTTGTTTTTTTTTGAATGAAAGAACTGAAATTTTTGATGACTATCAACTATCAAGAAGAGAGAGGAAGAAACAAAGAGAGAGGAAAATCTAAAAGGAAGACATTTTCCAGGCTGTAGTGCCAGAGTCATTCTTTCACAGGCTTTACATCACAGAAAGCTCAGATTCAGATGTTGAAAATGTATGTCTCCAAAATACAGCCATCATCTTTCAAGATTTCAAGCAGGGTAAAAGTAAGCAGCAGTGGTAAAAGTAAGCAGTTAAAACGAGGACACATTCCTGGGACATTATAATGCATATTATGCATTGTCTCAGCTTGACTGTGAACAAGGAACTTGAAAATGCACATCAGCTAATTAGTTGCATACCATAGAGGAAGCTTAAGTTTATTTCATTTACTGCACAAACGATTTCGGATTTTGTTCTTCAGATCAGAAGAGGCAAAGCCTTCCACTGCTTTCTTGGATGTGGAATTTTACATGTGACATGGCGATGCAATCTGGAAGAAAACAGAAACCCTGGAAAGCCACAGACATAAAAATAGAGATAGGAGAATTTTAGCTTCCTTTCTGCTTAAGCAAGTGTTTGAGAAACTGAAATCTGGATCTTGCTAAAGAAGTTTGCATCCACACCACAATTGGCACTGCAATGTAGATATACCCTAAGCAGCTGAAAAAAAAAAAAAGAAAAAAAAAAAAAAAAGGCAGCTCACTCTAGTACCAGATACTATTTAATTATAACATCACTCAGCTTAGCTGCTCATCCATATGGATACTCCACACTGAATTCTGTGCTGCTGTGGGTACTCGTCTCTCTGAGCAACCTCACCTAAAACCTATTTAGTACCTTTACATTGCAGTGAAGTCTGTGATAGATGTGACTTAAGCTTGTGCTTTTCTATGCTATCCTCCTGTCAACCCCATGCAAATGATACCACCACTTTTGAAATATAAGTACTCCAGTTTCTCCTCTGACAGACTACAAAAAGTCCAAATTGAGGTCTAAGATGGTGAGGGCAACAGCAGTCTTCTTCTAGCTCTGTGCCATAGCTCACCTAAGAGGCAGCTGGCTATTGGGAAGCTCTGTGAGCATTACAATGTAAATACAATGAAATTACAAGGTTCTGCTATTTCTCATCCTTGTCATTAATTGCATACTTTCACAGCTCTCTCTGAGCCCTAAAACTCTCTAAACACAAGAAATGTGAAAGTTTTAGAAGATGACTAACAGCCTGAGAAAAGTTGGAGTTACAGATTGGGAATGCATAAAATGGAAATAACGTGTGACTGCAGAAGGGGCCTTTTTTAGTTATCCTTACCACTACTATACAACTTCAGCAAAGTGTGCAGTGATGTTAAGCTCAGTGGACACAAGCTGACTGGTTGTTAGCAAGGCTGAGCCAAAAGCCCCCAGTCTTTCATCACCCTGTGGTGAACACCTAGACCTCCTATCTCACTCCTAATGAAGAAATAAAAATGTCTCTCCACATCCTAGAGGGCAGGGTGTGTACCAAAAGTTGGCTACTAAAGCAGGTCTCGTGTTCTCACATGCACACTCAGATTTTGAATAAATGATACTGACCATCACAGCACTATCAAAAGACCCAACATTTGAGTCCATTCGTGATTTCAGAAGTTTAGGAAGTGATGCAACTAACAAAAGCAGTTCAGCAAGGCCAGTATGTGACTGTATATCATATTAGCACTTCAAGCACACAACAGCATCAGCTTCATAGAGGAACTTTTGACTTGGCACTTGAAATTTCTCTTCTGTTTTTTCCCCATTTCAGTCGTGGACTAACAATACAAGAATTAAAGTCAGGAAAAAAAAAATTAACTGTTGCTGAAATTTAACTGCATGGACCAAATATGACCACCACATTTCTGTCACTGATCATCATCTCTGAAAAGGCTGAACTAAGTCATAGATGTTACTGACAGCTGTGGAAGTGTATCTAGGGAAGAGGGTTTCCAAATACAGTGTAAGCTGTTTCGAGCTTTACTTGTAATTTATGTATTTGATGGGAGAAAATGCTAATATTTAATGAATTTGGAAATTCTCTTCCTACTCTTAAAACTATGGCACAGTTTGACATCAGAACTATGTCACTTTTATTTCCCCTCAGGAATAACAATACATTGTACTTGTCAGTCTGAATTTTTCATTGTAGCTCTCTAAAATACAATCTTTCAAAGATAGAAAATAACCTTTGATTTTTCTCCCTTTGCTAATACTCTCAGTTTTGTTGTCATGAGAACATAAACACTAAACCCCTAGAGTGAACCTTCCTTCTACCTTTTTTGATAAGTAGATTGAACATTTCTTATTCTATCATTTAATTTCTGAAACAGTTTGCTAAATTTTCCTCCAAAGGAATGTTTTTATTGATTGCTTATATGACTGTGAAACATATTTTCTATTCTGTTTTGTATTATAGAAATGTTTGCATTTTGTCTTTGTAAGTTCAGAGGTAGAACTCTAGTAATAATTTTTTTTTCTTCCATCTAATGTCTTTATTAAGGCTCTCCTAATCTTTAAGGCAAGCAGTTTCAAATCAATTAATTTAGAGTCCAAGTTAAATTCTATTTACTCTTTCACAAATATTGATACATTTACAAGTGATCAGCTAGGAAAGGTCTGGACAGAGAGTATTGTAACTGAGAGTCTGAATTAGAAAAAAATAAATTAGAGACCCTGTATAAGAATAATGATAACTTCTAACGATGATTTAGCTGTTGCAGTAGTGTTGTAGTGTACATGAGAAATAAGGCATAAATATCTAATAGAGTTCAAAATAAGTGATAGAAATAGAACACCAACAATATTATCTGTTGCATTCTAATGGAATGAGAGAACTGGAAAGTAAAATATTGAGTATTTTTCTGTATTGTTTATGTTGGATAGGAAGTTAGGAAAGGTCTCAAGAAGAATTTTCCCATATAAAGAAGTTTCAAGGATTTCAGAATTTTATGCTTGCCTGTGACTTTCTAGTCACTGTAGATTAACAGTACTGATATTCATTAAGGAAAATTCAAATGAGTTTCCTGGCAGTAAGGAATGAAGGACTGGACTCATGATTGATCTTTTTAAAGACACACCGACAAAAAAGCAGTTCACGTTCATAAGCTATGATCTTTGCATCCTCTGTAATTATGTCCAGCAGAATGTGCCTTATTTGAGATGTCATCAGAACTTGGCTTAATACTGTCACTAAATCTTCTCTAAGGAGAATAAAAATGAAAAATGAAAAAGCAACACTTTTGCGAAGTTTCTTTGTCAGTTATACAGCAACTTAGAATAAATCAGTTCTTTTCAGAGTGAGAGACAAAACTAAGGACTTGGTGGGTGAGATCCAAAATGACAATGGTCACACTTCCACAACTGGGGAATAAGTCAGGTGAACCAGAACAGTGCCAAATATTCCTCAGGGGCTTCCCAAGATGTAAACCAGGACAAACCATCTGTTGGTTAGGCAGACCAGGACATCTGTTGAAGACTACAAAGGCATTGCCAGGGTGTACAGATCTGCAGCTAGACAGGCAGAAGCTCAGCTTGAATTGAAATTGTCCAGAGATGTAAAAAAACACAAGGGTTCTCCAGGTACATAAACATCAGAAACAGAAGGAAAATACACTGTTGAACAGTAGAGATGAATTGATTTCACCAAACATACTGCAAAGGCAGGAATTCTTAAAGATTTCTTCACCTCTCTCTTTGCCAGCACTGTTGAGCCTCAGGCCTTGGGAACATAAATCCAGGTTGATGCAAACATAGAGCCACAATCAGTGAAGGAAGGCTTGGTGTGTAAACTATTACAGGGGCTTGACCTCTGGAAATCGATGGTCCCTGATGATATTCACCTGAGGGTGATGCTATTCACAGAGCTGGCTGGTGCTGTCCTGAGGCCCTTCTCAGTCAGTGGTGGGCACTTGAGAAGAGTTACAAGAGCAATATGCATAATTCTGTATATTTTGCTTGTGAATGGAAGGGAAGCTTGATCTAGACCTGTATGTTAGACAAGAGTTTCAGGTAATCTTAGATGAGCACGGGCCTACATACAGTATAGTATCCTACATACAGAATACCAGTTTGTGGTATTCTCATGGGACAGAGAGATTTTTGGAATTGTTTACTTCAGGCTTAGATTTTGATAGCACAATATTCTATAAAAGTAAAAATCTATAGCATGTACATCTGACACACATAAAGTCAGAAAAAAAACAACCCCAAAAGCCAGAAAAAGGCAGAAATAGAGCAGGGATTTTAAAAATATTTTTTCCACCAAGCAAACTCAGAAAATCACTGGAGACATGAAGTGCATTTGAGCCCCCTCCAAGTACAAGTTGCCTTTATAATAATTTCAAAAAAAAATAAGAACTTGTTTTGTGGTAGGAATGAGGGCTCCCCAGTGAGAGTTTTAAAGACATGAAGACATTAGAAACATTTGCAGCCACTTCATTGATTTTTAAAAGAAACCTAAACAACGCAATTCTGTCAGCTAATTAAAATGGCTCTCTCCAGTTGCACTGAATTTCTTTTGGAGGATCATTACTTTCCTTGCAGCAAAATTTTGGTACTTTTTTTTTAAGGCTTCAGATTAATGGAAGGAAAGTTGGGGGGAGACAATAAAGCCATGCAGCAACACCAGGTACACAGCAGCACAGACATTTTGGTATGGCCAGGTAAAGCAAATACCATCAATTGAGCCAGGACTTGAATGCTTTCTGATGAAAAAGTCTTATAGACTAGTGTTTCCAGAAAGAATAATATCATAAACTATACAAATAAAGGAAGTGATATTTATCTTTCTTCTTATGTCACATTAAAAAGAAATAGTTATGAAGGACAAAGTTTACTGTTCCTCTTACCCATTTGACAGGGGACAGCTTCTGACCCTGTCATCATGTAGTAGTTGTTAGTGTTATTTTTTACTGGTATTCCCTAGGCACAAATGTGATTAAAAAGACTTCTCAAAGGTCACTGGGCTGAACGTCTATTATCTGTCCTAAGACATGAATTACAGAAAAATAAAGCAGCAAAAAAAGAGGACTGACCCAGTGACTAAGCAG
>WEIU01000717.1:65227-95077 GCA_013389925.1 Aegithalos caudatus | reverse complement strand
CAAAATGTAGTCCTTAAATTTCAGGCAGCATTCCTTTAGTATCTTTATTTCATTCCACTTATTTCTATTTTATTCTAATTCAGCCTAAAGGCCCTTACAGGAAGGTGTTAGGAGGGAAAGCTAATCATGTTCTTGACTTCACAGAAGTCAGATGTAACCTAAACCTTTCTAAGAATATAAAACAAAGTACCATTCCAGTATGTCTAAACTGCACAGTTATTTTTTCCTTACTTCATTCCTACCTACAAAAAGGGATATCATCACGTAAGTGTAGGCATTCCACTACATTTATTACAAGCTCAGTCAGCTGAAGTGATGGCAAGGAGGGCTTGTATTATATCGATTAATTGGAGATAACATGTCAGGGTAACAAAATGCTTGAAACTTTATACTTTGAAATGCAGAAATACAAAACTGCCACCCACAGGCAACCTTTTCTCAGCCAAGAAATAAGATGCACTTAGGCCAGAGCATGAGGACACAAGAACAGGAGAAGGGTTTGCTCACAGTATCTAGTTTATGTATTTACCCAGGCTTGAGAGGTGTGTTTCCAATTTCAAATTTACACCACTGATATTCCAGCACTATCCAAGTCAAAGGTCATCTAAAAACCATTAAATGGCTGAAAATAGAAGTACTGTAGTCATTTTACTCATGAACACATAATGAATTCAACTTTGCCAAGTACTTCCCTTGTTACTTCATCATGTTTGTCTGTTATTGAAAACATCTCCAAGTCTAGGCTCAGAAGCTATTTAATTTCTAAAAATAACTAAATTATTTTCCTTTGACTACAAAGCAGACTCTGTTCTTAAATTAGATGGTCTAATATACATTATAAAAGGCAGCTAACTTCCTGACAGATAGGAAGAGACCCCAAAAAACTCTGTCAGTATTCGCCTACCAATAATTCTGGACTCCTAAAATATTCTTTTGCATAAAGGACCTGAAAGTAACCTAACCACACCAACGCATGCAGTCATACCACTTTTCTCATGTGGCAGGTGAGATATATTATTTATGGTCAAAATGCAGTTGCTGCAAAAAAGTGAAGGGAAAGAAATGAAAATAGGAAAGATGGGCACATGCTTGAGAGGAAAGAATAAGTTACAGACTTCCCTACAAAGGTAATGTATGCTTGATTATTTGAGTGCTGCATCCAACTTCTGTTCTATCCATACACAAGAAGTTTCCACTTGAGTTTAGGAACATCTTAAGCAAAGATAGTGTGCCTACATATTGAGGGGAGAGAAGGAGAGCAGAGACATGTTAAATGAATGAGATGGGCCATCAGGAAACCAGGGTTGCAAGAGTCATGCTAGAAGGATAACAAGCAAGGAAAAGTCCAACTACAAATTGGGCACTCAGATGTGAAGAGGCAAACTTGGGATCCATACTCAGGTCCCAGGATGTTTTTCACATTTTACAACAAAGTCTTTGAAGACAGTGAAAAAGAGTCAGTGCAGAAGAGAATGAGAGAGATAAGTATCTTTAGAAGCAACCCAGGAAATATGAATGAGGGGTTACATCACTACCTCTTCCCAGCTGAATTATCTTAAATTTTAAGTAACAGGGTTAGGATGCTTTTCACTTGTCTCCATTCCAAGTATGTCCCATTTAAGGCACCGCTCTGGACTCCACCAAGATGCTTGAAATTATGACAGGAATTGCCATCAATTAGGACATCTGTTAGGCAGGGCAAGCAGAAGGAGTGTGTCCCTTCTAAAATGTCAGGATTTATGAGAAGGTTACTAGGTCAGCATTTTCTCAGATATTTATGGATTAAAAACTGAGCCATGGCCAAGTGAAGTGAGACAGTGGACTGTCAAGGACAAGTAAACCTTGCAAACTTGTTCTTTTCCTTTTGTCTCAGAGACAAAATTACTCAGTGGTAAATTTACATAATGCAACTAGGGTAAAGTAACTTAGTATCCCAAGAAATTAAGACAGGAGTGGTAGCATCTGGTCTCAGGAACATTTAACCAAGGAGAGTTAAAGCTAATATGAGAAATTATGTGAGGAAAGAGAGACATCTAACAATGCAGGTGTGGAGAACTGATTGATTAAAGCCACAAAAGGAATGATCAGACTGGGTGAAGACTGACCTGTAAATTGAGAACTAGTAATAATGGGAATAATGAACAAAAATAAGGACTTTTAAACTGGACAATGTATGAGAAGTTATTAATAAGCAAAGGGGAAGGCACCAAATATACAGACCTCAGACTGTGAGGGTGATACAACACTGGAAGAGCTTGCTCAGAGAAATTGTGGATGCTCCATCCCAGGGAGTATTCAAGGCCAGGTTGGATGGAACTTTGACCAACCTGTTCTAGTGGAAGGTGTCCCTGCCTGTGGCAGGGGGGTTAGAATTAGATAGCCTTTAAGGTTCTTTCCAACCCAAACCTTTTTGAGAGTCTATGATCCTATGACTGAAACTTGCAAAGAATCCAAACAGGAATAAGAACCCTGAGAAACAGATATTGAGACTGGGCAGGTGAAACAATGAAATAGGAATGAGGAAAGCAGTAGAGAAAAGGATGAGAACAAGACACAGGCTCAGAGTAACCAAGCAGGCAAATCTCCATGCATCAGGTTCAGCACCCTTCTACCTCCAGAACCTGGCACAGAGCTGAAGATGGCAAAGTCTGTAAAGTCTGCAAAGATATCCATTTTTCCATTAATATCTCCTCATTCTCTTAGGCTAATGTTTATAGATATGGAAGGCCCTACAGGGATCACAACTAAGCTGAGATTTTAAACAAAAATATTATTAAAAATAAAATTATTTTTCAAATCTCCTCCTTTTGTACTCAGCTGTAGAACATAACTAGACCCCCCATCACAAAACATATACCTTTCTCCTAATACCTTGCCTACTCCTGGTGACTGCTAAAAAGGGGACAATTTATGAAGCTTTAGAATCCCCAAAGATGGGCAGGGCAGCCACGGAAGTATTTAAGAGGAAACACTGCCAACAGCTCCTGAAGGTATTTGAAGGCAGGGGTCTGAGGCTGTCTAGACAGAAATCAAGCTTGGAATAACCAATTCTCCTAACTGAGAGCCTGTAAACAAACCTTTCTGAAAAGCTTGATCATAGCCACAGCTTCATTCCTTGGAACCAGACACAGGCAAGTAACTGGAGCACAGATGCCAGGCACCAGCAGGAAACTGCCAGGACAAGAGTATGCAGGCACAACACACTTAAAATATCACGTGCATTGCTGGCATACTGAAACAGGGCTATCTGTTTCATTTTCTGTACAAATGCCATAAACACAGATCTTCAGAAAAAAATTAATTAGAATATAGCTCAATGTCAGCAAGATATTTTTCCTTATACTTAATAATATTCTTAACTGTAACAAGGAAACATAGGGACATAAGAAACATTTTACCTTCTTGTCTTTCAAATTCTCTGACCCATTGACTTTGTAGATGATTATTCTGTGATGATGTCAAATCCATACTATGCCACAAACCCTAGGACAGAGAAACACAAGTCTGTCTCAATAAAATTACTTTATTTTTAAAGTTAGAATCAATTAAAATCAGGTTTGGTAGGTTTATAAAGGATTGAAAGGAAAGGTAGAAACATTCCTGAAAGAGAAGAAAAATTGCACCAATATGATCTAATCTTGTTTGAATTAATTGGCTTGGAAGGGAAGAAAACAATCTGATAGTAAAAGCAGCACATGAGAATAAGAGAGGAGGATCTACAAATAACAAGCTGAACAGAAAGCATATGTACCTGTATGAACAGACAAAGAACATGCTAGAGGAAAAAACAGTAGAAGTGGGACAGAGGATAATACAATTTTCAGCTGTCTGCAGAAAAGTGGACAGACAACCAATAGCCTCCAATTCTTGATATTTTACAACCATAAAGAACACTGAGTTCACAGGGAAAACAACAACAACAAAAAGTACTTTGATTATTTTTTGATACTTTCATATGATTTTTAAATGTCCACTCTTATGTGGAAATTTGTCTGATTTTTGCCAGGATGGTTACAGGTACCATAAAGTTAATAATCTACAAAATGTCTAAACACACAATAGGGATGCAATTAATAAGGCAACGACTAAAAGAGTAACTCTCCACAATGAGACAACATAACAAAAAGAAAAAAAGGACAACCAAAATAAAAATGTATTCTGAATATCAAATCATCCTCACACTGCAAAGTCTTAGGCAGATTTTTCTTTCAAAACTTCAGGATAAAAAAGACAGTATGGAACAGCCCTCTCCTATTTGAGAGGATGCACCTTTACTCTCTTGACTTCACACTACAAAAGGCACACAGGTTTAATGTTTAACTTTATACAACAATACCAGCAGCCATTACCCCGTTTAAAGGAGAAAATAACTTAGGGGCTTTCTACACATCACCTTAGCACACAGAACAAAAATATCACCATTATATTTATGTCTATACATGAACTTAGCAATAGCAACATCATTAAATAGGCAACAGAAAAGAGACTCAGTGGGATTCAAAGACTTTGTATGCATCTTCAGAATAACAAGTAGCATAAGAAACTACAGGGATATTAAGCAGAAAATGTTACACACATTCATCAGCTTGTTGTCTACATCAGAAGTATTAAAACCAACAAATTTTCTTCCCACTAGAAGACAAAATAAAAAGTAAAATCACCCTACAGGACAAAGTGTTTGTATTTTGTGGTCCTCTACATTTTTTTTTGTCATTCTAAAAATATCCTGAGTTGCGCTGAACTACAGAGCAAGCTAAAATAGTCCAACATGAGCAATCAGGAGTGCTACAAGCGACTAAACAGTGCAGAACAGCTCAGTTACACTGTTTAAGGTGAATGATACAAACTAATTGAGCGTAAAAGACAGAGATAAGAGAAAAACCACTGGCATCCACCACATTTCGGTCAATGTTACCTGAATCTCTCACAGCTTTCCAAAGATGGTGCTCCAACAGCGAAGTCCTTAGCTTGCCGGTGGCTTCCCCCCAGACAGCCGCAGGCAAATGCGTGTCCCGAAGCCTGTGTCACACATTGCCAACATCCCCACACCGGGAGCAATCACAAATCCCGACAGCTGCAGCCCGAGCACAAAGAGGGCACCACACAGCCCTTACGTAAGGGAGCAATTTTGTAACAACAAGAGGCACACACTCCAGGGAGCTCCAAGCACAGAGTAACCAACTTGGCAGTACTGTTTACAAAATAAATAGTGGCAGGCTGTTAGCAACTCCTCGCTGTTACTAAAAAGTAACCCAGGAGCACAAAGTCATTCTTCAGAGCCAAAAGGGTTTTCCAAGAGAAAAATCTACCAAGGGGCTTTCGCAGCTGCGGTGTAAGGGATGCATGCTCCCTTTGGAATGCAGAACTGTAATAAGGTACACAATCCCCAAAATCCTGACCCCACCACACAGCTGCCAGCCTGCATAAATATAAACATACCTCTCCTCATATCCAAGATGTCCATTCACGCAGCAGATTGCAAACACTGTTGTGGGACCATATACAGTTGTCTAAGACTTCTCTTTTTTAGACTATAATCAATTCAGGACAGGAGCCATCTCTCACTTTACATTTCCAAAAAAAATTAGACTTCAACCTCAACTGGGTTTTCTAGTTGTTACCAAAAGATAATATTGTACCAAAACACTAAACAAGCCCTATGGAGAAGTTGAGTCTCTGTACCATAGTCAGTAGAAGAAATTAAAGAGAGCTCTCATTTATAAGCAACTCACCAGGACCTGATACACACTTTCAAAGTAAAATTCAGTAATGCTAATGAGTGACTTATAAAATAGTGCTGTAAACTGGCTGGACAGACTGAGAACTTCCTTAGAATGTTATAATCTTTTGGAAAATTAGCATCAAAAGGGATGATTTTTGCCCAGTATTACCTGTACATGAAGTATGAGACTCCCTGCAATTGTTAGGGCCAAATCTCACCCAGTTCACCTCAGCTCCTCACCCATTTAGAGGAGGATAATATCTCATAAAAAACTTTAATGTATGAACTTGGATTTCAAACAATGAAACAAATAGAAATGCAGTACAAATATCAAATGAGAGCACAACAACAACAACAAAGCAAGGACTAAAAGGTTAACATAAGAACACAAGTAAGATGAGTAGATTCTGTGCTTTTCCTCCTTAATACCCAGGAGCTGGAAATAAATTCTACATTCAGAGGAGAGAGGCATGTGAGAAGTGTGAGATTCACATCGCCCCACACAAATTAATCCACTGTGAGTGCTGCAACCAGTAGATACCTCTCAACATCACCTTTGCAAACAAACACTGTCTTTGGACACAGCCAAATTTAATTTCTAAAAATAACTAAATTATTTCCCTTTGACTACAAAGGGAACTCCAAATGTAGAAATGTGTCTTTTACAATCAGAACATAAACAACTATTGCACATCAGATTATAGAGGGACTTACTGTATTCAATGTTTTTCCTTGAGATTTTTTGCAGGTTTGCATCATCTCTCTTGAATAAACAGCATTACTCTGGGCATAAAATTTCAGCACAGGCTTAGGGAAGGGAAGAAGAAAAGCAAAAAAATTGAACCTATTTTACTTCTCTCAACACCTAGAAACAACCCAAGTAATTTCAGGGTTTCATTTAGATTTGAAGTTAAGGAAGCAATTGATTGCAGGTGATTTTAACAGCTCTATCCACTGAATTAGAATGCAAATAAATTGATAAGATGTTTTGGCTCAATTTTAAAATCTGAAGCCTGGAAACTTCTATCAAGTGCAATCTAGGTCTTTCTGAGTTAGTGTGCTAAAATGAGTGTTTTGTTTATAATCACTTCTATTTAAGTTCTGGACAGAAAATGCGTGACAAAATGTATTACAAATAGAGATAATTTATTATCATTTTTAAATAATTCATTAGAATATTTACAAAGCCCAAATCAGAAAAATCAGTCTCTCTTTTTAAATATTTTTATTTAAGATATTTTCTTTCTTATTCCTCTCTTGCTCCGTGATTTCTTTTTTCTGCCTTCAAACACAGGTTTGGCAGTCACCATGACCACATTTCCCAGGTCTTCATCTTCATCACTTGAGCTACTGCACCCTTTTTTCTGTTTATGGTCTGCTGTCTCTGTTGCAGACATGCTTTTCCTCCTTTTGCTCTTGCCTTGATCTCTGCCTTTGGATTCCTCCACTGAGGAGTCACTAGAACTTTCTGAAAGGTGCAAATTTCCAACAAAACCACCTCCATATAAAAATTCTTTCCTGGAATCTGAATGTTTTCTTCTCTTTCCACTCTGTACTTTTGCTGCTGCAGCTTGATTTGCACCATCTGTGGCACCTTCCCCTTTCCTTTTTCCAGGCTTTTTAAGTTCCATCTCTGTGACAGCAGTGGCTTCCTGAATTTCATCATCTGCTTCCTTTTCCTTTCTCTTCAGACAAGTCACAGCTCTGCGCAGTCTCTGACTTTTAATAGCTTGTTTTTCATGCTGTTCTAGTCTGAAGAATGAATCAATTCGAAGCTGAGTCTATCAAAAATAAAACAGAAACACAGTTGAATGTTTTTGTAATGGTAATTCAATTGTTAGCTACATTATAAAGCATCTGAAACTAAAACAGGACAAAAGAGTAATGAAATTAATATATATGCACATAAATGTGAACAATAAAATGCATCATTATAGTAATGCCCACACTTTATAATAAATTAGGCAACAAAAATCTTTACAGAAATTAATAATTAGCAAATTCCAGAGAGATTTCATAAGTATTGTGCTGCTGGTGATTAGACATATGTTGCTATTGTCAACCCTAATACAGAGAATCTCTATAGTGCTTTTAAGTATGTCTTTACAAACACATCCTTAGCTTCCAGCTGTTAAAGCAGAATGTGTACTAAGTAAA
The DNA here is from genome assembly GCA_013389925.1 of Aegithalos caudatus. Taxonomy (NCBI): domain Eukaryota; kingdom Metazoa; phylum Chordata; class Aves; order Passeriformes; family Aegithalidae; genus Aegithalos; species Aegithalos caudatus. Next base: position 87,198 of record WEIU01000717.1, on the reverse strand, counting down.
TGCTGTAAGTGCACTTCACATTTGTGCCTCCAAGTGCAAGAACACACAGGCTTTTGACTCAAGTTTGTTGCACCACATGCTGCTGCAGTATAAAGACTGAAGGGTAGAACTAACAGTAATCACACAGTGTGGATTTGTGCTATTCAACCACAGCTGGGCTTTTTGTATAGGCTAAGCCAGTCCTCTACTTTTTCCCTAACATTGTCTAACAGAGACACACACTTCCAAAGGATATTCCAGTCAACCTGAAAGTATATCTGTATAATTCTGGGGCTTTCACTCCACTCACTGATAGAGAGAACACTGGCTTCAACAACGTATCTATCTTGTGTATGGCAAAAGGAAAAAAGAATCTGAAATTGGGGATCAATTTTACAACCCACTGACAGGTACCACACTGGGCATCATTATTCAATTTCAAGTGTTAATGAAGTTGGCAGAACATTTACTTGTAAATTAGAGTAATACTATTAATGGACACTTGCTCAACAGTTCAGTCTGCACTCATCCTCAAAGGATGTGTACAGAATCAAATGAGCAGTATCACTCCACCAAAATCTCAGAGGCACTTCCACATATATACTTTTAAAAAGTGTTTATAAAACACTGTCTTCTAGAATTACTGAAGTTGCTTGGTACCTGTACCTTGACTGGACAAGCAGCCTGGACTTGAGATAGGTGCTTGATAGGTAAGGAAACTTGAAACCAATGTCTGAAATTATGCAGAGTCCCTCACAGCACACTCAAATCATACAGAAATGAAGTCTAGAGAAGCAAGCTTAGTGACTTAAAAAAAATAAGAACATAAAAAGATTAAAAACCAAAGCCCAGCTTCTGAGAAAGATATTTTACTTCAAAGCCTTACTGTTCTTTTTAAAATGCTTCTCTCACAATTTTCTAGTTACCCTTAAACTACAGGTAGATTTTCACCTGCTGCAGGTTCAGCTGCTTCATCACAGGCAAAAGGATTCCGTCTATCTTTGTCCTAGTCCAGCCAAAGTGATCCTTGCAGAATGTGCAGAAAGTTAAGGAACTTTACAAAACAGCTACTACTGGTATTTTGTAAACAGATAAAATGAAAATTCCCAAAGTAAACAATGTCTGGAGGACAGCTGCTCCATTTCAAAGATTTTTCTACTACTAAATCAGACAAAAGACTCTGGGTTAAAACAACATATCACAATCATGCTGCTACGTCTCCATTAGTTGCAGAACTTTTTCTCTAATACCAACATTTCCCAAAGCATGTCTCAGTGAAGACAGAACTCATTTTGGCTAAATAGCATTGCCATAACACAAAATGCCTATAAATAAACCTTATCTTTACACTTGTACCTACTGGAAGTTTAACTTATTGTTCAAAACACTATTAGCTCTGCACTCGTTGCCATCTACTTTGCAATAGTTTGCTGCAGCTCAGACTGCAACTGAAACAAAAAGTAGACATTATTGGAAGAAATGCAGGGAATAACTGGGAATAAAGCGAAGACTAAAACACCATTTCTGTCTAGACTTCAAGACTTATTTGTGAAAAATGGCAAACATACAGAGGAAATGTGCAAACAAACCCACTTCAAGAGGAGAAACAGGCACAGGACAGTTACAGAAATGTAACAGTTACAGAAATACAATATCACAACAAACTAGTCAGTTCAGCTACAAGATTCTCTTTGCATACAAAGTGAGGCAGCACACTCTCAGGAGGGCAGAGCAGCCCTGACTGCCACACATGCATGGCTGCATTCCCTTCTATTCCAAGGCTGGTATCATTTTAGAGGAGCACGTGAAGATAGGGCTTGGAGCCACTCACAACAAAGAGATATTAAGGACCTGACACTCCATTACTGACCCCTTATGAACTCTGAGTACTTTTACCTAACAAGTAAAAGGATATTCTCTGATCTGCTCTACATCGGGCTTTCCCCAGGTGAAGGAACCCCTTGACTCATCCACCACAGGCTTCAGGTATGCTTCTGCCACTGCTGGATTTGGGAAACCTGAATAAAGCTGTAGCTCCCGCAGTTTCTTCTTGACTTTGGTGTCATGTGGATTAGGCCTCACTTTCTTATTTTTCTGAGCCTCATTCCACCACTCACTGAAAAAGAGAGAATTATTATTTTGCCTCATAAAATAAAATTTGAAATATTAAGAGCCACCATGCTAATTTCAATACCCTTAGTCTCCCTACTTCAATTACTAAAGAGATGATGTGGAAAATGTCCAAACAAAAGATGGCCAAAGGGACAAAAAATCTTAAAACAGAAAAGACATTAAATGCAACTATTGTAAGCCACAGTAGCAAATATCATCTAGATTCCCCATAAACTGCTAAACAGAAAGCCCCTATTTCAGCCCCACTTGCAGAGGATGTTCCACACACAATGATAATTTTTGGAGGTTTTTTGGTATGCAAGGAAAAGAAAGAAAAAAAACAAGACTTCTAACCATCCTTGCCATTACAAATACAACTGCCTTGGTCCTCTTCAAATCCTGCTCTTGCCCACCCGCCTGTCTCCTTCCAGGTCATCCATTCCTCTATCAAGTCCCCTTTCTCTATGAGCAATATACAGCAACCTCTCATCAATGCAGGGAGAATGAACCTCTTCTCCACTATGCATCCTGCTCTCCAATAAACTCTGAGGTAGATGCAAAATTCTACAGCTGTTCTGCTGTCTTTATTTGTCTCACTGTGATTGCTACATCAACTTATTACCTTATCTACTTATTATTCCAAATAGTGATATAATGGATTCATGTTTTACAGCCTACTTAGTCCCATTAATGATGGTCATATGCCTTGCTGCATGTTTAAGCATCAGAAAAGCATATACTAATAATTACAATATGAAGATACAAAAAAGCAAATCACAATGAAGCATACGCAAATTTTAAGAGAGGTTCCAAGCCATGCCCAGGAAATTCATTTAAAATCTCCATCGCTGTTACAAAGCCAACATTTGGGATGCCCTCAGTGTAGTCACTTCCAAGCAAATATGCCAAATTAATTAGCTTGCTTCTATCCAACCCTGAAAAAGAAAGTGTATGGATTCAGCATTTATTATCTTACAAAATAAAAAATATTATCAGAAAGGCAAAACCTGAAAGGAACACAAAGGCATTAACTCCATAAAATTATATTTAATTCAACATAAGAATTTGCTAAGTTATATTCTGGAGCAGTATCAATATACTCCCACTAGCTCAAGCAGCAATAATTGTGCTAATTTGGCAAATATATCTTGCCAAAATGAAAATGTTACAATGGACATCAGGAGGAATTTTTTCATGGAAATTATTGTTAAACATTAGAATGGACTGCAGTGAGGTGGTGGAGTAGACCATCATCCCTGGAAGTGTTCACTCACTGCCATGGTCTAGTTGACAAAGGTGGTGATCAGACAAACAAGGGACTCAATGATCTCAGAAGTCTTTTCCAACCTATCTAATTCTGTGATTCTGTAATTTCAAAATCTGGGGTTGTTAAAAGACAATTTTTTAACGCTTATTACATCCAGTTACTGTCCTGTTCTCATCTAATGCTGACCTGAATTGAGTAATGTCAGAATCAAATAAAAACATTCTGTTTGCATTCTAGTCCCTAATACCAATGCCTGTGCTTCCTAGAAGTGTTCCTCATTTGGGAGCCTCTTGCTCTGTGCTGGTTACTAAGTAGACCAGAAGAGCCCATGAAACATCCAGAAGGAAGGGAGAACTCAGCTGACCATTTCTATTTGATAGGCTGTAAGGTCTGAGGCAACCAGACTGATTTTGAGGGACCAACTTCAAGAGTTTAGATTTGAAAAACATAATTTTTTTAAAATTCCATGCAGAAAAGGAGGAACATGAGTCTAAACACACAAAGCAAGACAGACCACCATCATGCTAGTCACAATATCCATCAGCTGTCCAGACAGAAGAATTTCTGTAATGCATGGGAAAGGAGAAGCACAAGACTGCAGAGGAATGTGACATAAAGACTGATGATGACTATTTTTTTCCAAATAAACAAATAAATAAATATTGGGCTTATCACATTAGAACCAGTTAAAAATCCCAGACATGCTTTTATAGTAATCCTTTCCAATTAAGCTACAGTAACATACTTACACAGGGGAAAAATATTTTATTCAATTTGCTGGAAGAAACCAAAGCTACATCTTTTACCACATAAAAATGTTATGAAATTTTACAAGCTACTATTTCAAAGTCTATAGCCTCTCAAATTGAAAATGTCAAAACTGATTTTAGAAGAGTTCTGCTCAAAACATAATAACAAGTTTAAATTGGCTCATATTTTGTCTAATACTCTACGTGACACTGAAGCTTAGTCATTCAACAAAATCGGCAACAATTTGATTAAACTAGCTCAGGAACAGTCATAGAGAAAAAAAAGATCTTTCAGTGTCAACCATATGATAAATGTTTTACACATATTCCAGATCCTCTTTTAATGTATTATATCTCAGTATGTCCAAAACTAACTTCCATTTTCAGAAGACTAAAAATCTGATGATATTAGAATATCATTTTCCCACCACATCAGAGAAGTCATGCTAAGATTTACCCAGAAACTGGTGTAATAGTTCATACCTCCAGCCTTGATGATCATTACACTAACTCAGTATATTAAATTCAGGTGGTCTGCAAATTCAGGGGGGTCATCTGGCAGAACAGCAACCTAACCAAATGGCTTTAGAGACTCTCCAAAGAACAGACATTGAATAATATCCACAAAATTCTGTAGAAAACACAAAGGTGACAGAGCTGTCTTATTAAAAACTGTGTTTGACAAATCAATACCTGTGGCTTACCTAGCTCATTCTGAAAGTCAACATACTGATAATACTCTACGTATTTGTTCTGACTGAAGAAGTTTTTATAAACATGTCGTGCCCCGAACAACCAAACATCGCTGTCATCGGTGATTGTGCCAGAGGTCTGATCAGTAAGGTCCAATATGGCACACTGCGCCTCTGCCTCCGTCGGAGCTTCGATATACGGAATGCCAAACAGACGCAGGAGCTCCTGTAGGATGGAAGGACAACAGTCAATAATTCATCTAAAGAGTTAACTTCTAATGCACTTCTGCTTGACTCAGAACTGCTAGATTCACACTTGGGAGTAATTTCATATTTGACAACAAACCTTAAACTACCGGTAAAAAGTGCCAAGCTCAGTTAAGTCAAGGGGGAATTCCCACTCAACTCCTCTCAGGCAGGCAGTGCCATATAAGTCAAGCACTACTTGAGCACTCTTTTACTACACAGTTTGAGAACCTGCTATCTTAATTATACAAGCATACTTAAGTATTGTTTTGCACAGGAAGGAGAGAACTCCATGCATTATAATTATGTGGGCTCCATGAGAGAAAGATGCAGGTTAAATATAAAAAGTAAAAATAAAAAAGCCATATTTAAAAAAACAAAAAGATTTGGTCATCACTTCATCTACAAAAGAAGTATGAAAGTATATGAGAAATATCCATATCAAGCAGGAAATAGTGGGAAGACTAATCATTCCTTAGACAGTCTTTTGATATGAGTCTATTTTGATGCATTTTTGCTTTTCTGGGATACATTACACAATCTCAGTGAAATATCCCACATGCACTACGTTTTACAGGCTTGTGCTAGTTACACAGGTCTGGATTTATGTTCTTCACCCAGATGGCTTTTGAGGCTTGACAGAATCAGTCTCAAGACTTTAAATTTTTACTGAAATTAAGAATAAAAGCACAAGATCAAAAGACTTACAATTATAACGGTGTGCCTATGATTACATGGCACGTAATACTATAAAAGCAATCTACTGGCCCTTAAAAAATCACCTGAAAAAACAAGTATGTACAAATATTTAACCAATATTAAATATATTTTAAAACTACCTAAACTGTCTCATTAAGAAAAAAAATGCAAGCATTTATATATTTCTCAGAATTAATTTGTTAGCATATGTTTACTACATCACAGACACTATCACTAGTCTACTATATTATGGATTTGTTAACCCAAACACATTGTATTAAACCTTGAAACACTGACAAAGAAGCAACAGGCTTATTCAGGCATTAGTGGTGAGATTCTTTCAAATTTCTTTCTCAGGGCATAAACTATACAGCCTTCTTGTAATTTTTTAACATTTTAATCCCTAGGGGAATTCACAGTTTACCTAACACACAGACTGCATCAATTCTTTGCTGTTGAACATAGCTTCCAAATATTTTTTCTTCATTTTGTACCTTTCACAAAAACAGGTCACAATCAAACGGAATCAACCTTTAAAAGTTGGAGCTTAAAAGATATATTGATTTACCCATAACTATATTATTATTTTATAATGTTATTACACTTATTTAAAATAGTTGGAATTCAAGATTACCTCAACACTTTCAATATTTTAAATCAAGCAAACTGAACAAAACAAATTCCTAAGAGGGAACAAAGGTGACCTACAAATGAAGCAAAATTACTAACAGCTTTTGAATAAATGACTGGAGTGGAGGAAGGAAACAAATCAAAATGACTCAAGAAATACTACCTGGCTTTCCAAGAACATCTGTCCTGTTACAGAAGCAGCAACACGTTCCTGCTGCTGTTTCTGAGACTGAAGCGTATTCTGCTCAGCAGAAAGGTCCTTTTCTAATTCTTCTAGTTCTTCCTGGAAACATAAACCAAGATTTTTATTATTTCAACAATATTTCAGGCATACTTAGTAAAGTAAAGCACAAAGTCTCCAACTACAATTATTCTAGTAGTATATGTTCCATTAATTCACACTAGGAATTTGTTACAGCTTCACTAATGCAGTAAATTGTAGGACCAGAGATGGTCTAGTCATCAATTTGCTAAAACCTTGAAGTTTTCCTTTGATTTTAGGGAGATTATGATTAACCACCTTTAAAGAAATATCAGTTCCCATGCAATCAGAATTAAGTGTGATAAAGCAATGAAACAGTAAGAAGCTGCCCAACAGTTTCCTTAACAACTATTTGGAGACAAAGCACTCCAGTACAAGCTATAAACAAGAAACAAGGAGTTACCAAACTGATGTCTTGCCACTCATCCACTGCACCTTTACCATCAGCTTCTCTTTCAACATTCTGAGTATTTCCCAACTGCACCTGCACCTCATCAGACTCCTTCAGCAAGTCCAGTGAGAAAGCATCAGGTCTGTCTGTCTCCACTTCTGGAAGTGTTGGTTCATCACCCAGTTTTGCATCATATTTAATAGGAAACTCGGCCTCGTTACTGGCCTCAGCATCCACTTCAATAAAGCTTCCTAATAAAAGGAAAATAGAGACTTGTACACACTCTTAACATGGGCAGTGACTTTTTTTTTCTATATGCAACAGATAAATATAAGGATTGTGAAATTACATAAACCAAGTGGCTGACTGGTTAATACCCCAGTGAAATTCAATGTACACAACATACTTTCCTGACTTTCCATATTCTATACTCAGGTTTCAATGATAAAATGTGACATCAAGGGGAAAAAGAGTGCTCAGATTTTCTTTATGCCTCCTATACATGTAGGAGGGGATGTATTTTTAAGTATTTCTTACTAAGACAAAAGGTTACTTTCAACTAACTACAAATACAATATTGTCCTATTTTCTTATCCTTTTACACAATCAAAAAGCACATACCATCAGAATCACTGTCTTCCGACTGTGAGATCCCTTCTCTTTCCTCCTCAGGATCTCTTTTTTCTGGAAAAAATCTATTATCCTCAGATACATTCTGCTCTTTTTGTGAAATTACTTCCTGTGTATATTCAGCAATTTTCAAATTTTCCTTATTTTTAGAAAGGTCTGTTGTTTCAGCATGAATCAAAGCATCTATACTAGTCTGCAGAGGGGAACAGCTTGGCTTCTGCAAACACAAATTCATATCCTCATCTCCCAGAGACTTTAAGTCCATTTTGGAATAATTTTTTTCTTTGTCTATGTCTTCTTTGTCTTTTCTAGTATTGTTAATATAAGAATAATTTTCAGTTCTAGATATAGTGGTACCATTTGGTGAAATAAGATTTTTGGAACCATTTTCTTTCTTGTCTACTTCTATGTCTTTTATAGAACTGTCAATGTAAGTTTCAGCTATGGATATACTGGTGTCCTTGGATGCAATATGATTTTCTGAATCATTTTCTTCTTTGTCTTCTTTGCCTTTTGTAGTATTTTCAATAGCAGAATACTTTTCATCTCTGAATATACCAGTGTCTTGGGGTGTAATATGACTTTTTTCCAACTCCTGACTCTTCTGTTTAAATTTAGCATCTTGCATAGTCACTTGGATTGATGAATGAATTGTAGCTGTAGGAATGTTTTTTCTCTCCTTAACTTCAGGAATCTGCTCTTCCTCATCTGAGCTACTGAGCAGAAAATCCTTCCCTTCTGGTCTTTCTGATAGCACTCCATCAGTTGTAGCAGTAGCAACATCCTCCCCTTTGTCATCTTCACTCAGAGCTTGCTGAATTGCCCGCAGTGTTCTTGGAGACACACTGCCTTCCTCTGAGACAAATTGGTCCACGTTCAACAGTCCTGCATCCAGTTCTTCTTCTGAGCTGCTTTCCACCATGGCTGCCTGGATAGCAAGCAAAGTCCGAGGAGAGGGGGGTGCTGCCACCACATTGTCATCACCCTCTGTCTGTATCTTGTCAGATGCAGACAACTTTGCATTAGCAGGAGAATCATTGATTTTATTTAATTTAGTCAATTCATGCATTTTTGATGAGGGTCCTGCAGTAGTTTCCAACTCTCTACTCATAGCTTCTTTTGCTTGAATACCTGAAAGGAAGTTTTGTGTGGAAAAATACTGCTTTACAATAACATTCCATTTTACATAATGAACATCATTATATAAAGATTATTAAACCCCTTTTCTACAGTTTTACAGATCACAGTTAATGATGTATAACAGTAATGCACATTTCATACAAAGTACTGACTACATGCACCAAAAAAACAATATTCAGGTTTTTCTTAAAACTGCCAGTTTAAAATGTGCCAGCATCCAAACAACAGGTTTTACAAAATTAAGACCTGACATACCCTTTATCAGAATATAGTGAGAAGTCTCTTCAGAGACCACCCTCCTTGATTCCACTTCTTTGACAAAACCACCTTCATTTTCATATTGTGTTTGGATTTCACCCGAGTGCTGTTGATTCATTTCTTTTTGTACATTTTCTATGCACCGATTGAGGTTGCTTTTTTTAAGCAAACCCCTAAGCTGGTACTGGGAAAAGTCATTGGAGTCCTCAAAAAAAAAAAAAAACAAACAAAAAAACAACAGAAAACAAAACAACACAAACAAGTCAATTGAAATAAAATACCCCTTTTAAGCAAGTTCATTTCCCCCACTCTGGAAGAGTGTGGGAATTCTTTTAAGAGTTCCTTTAAGCAGCTAATGTTTATCTTTCACTGGCTGCTGCACTCCTAAGTGACAGCAATACTATCCTGGCAACATACAATTCTGAAAGGTACCACTAGCTCTGAGTGCTGGAGAACATGACATCTCAATTTTGGCTATCAGAGCTCATCCCTGTCTTAAAAAAGAAGCAATTAAAAGAGAATCCACACTGTGGATGACTCAAATTTGGGTCATTTAAAAATTATGTTTCTTAGTTTACATTTGGACACAAGACATCATTTGATCTTATTTATACTGTACTTTCAAAACCTCACTGTAGAAGTGGTACTATAGGATTCTCCATTTGTGTTTCAACAGCTTCAACACATCTGCCTAAGTCAAAAAGCTTTTTCCCAGCTGCCAGCTCCTCCAACAACCTCAGGGTTTGGAATCCAAGCTGTGTTCATTCTGCCTGGTTCATCCACATCAGTAGCATGTTATGCAATCTTGGGCATAATGCTGATGAGGCATGAAAAACAGCATGATTTTTAACATTTTTTTCCAGATTCAGCTCTGCTAATTTTAGTGGAAATCAAGAGATAAGGTTGTTAAGAGTCATTATCTCATTGGATTTTTTTTTCCTCCTCAGGGTGACATCTCTTATTAAATAGTCCAGGGTGTAAAGCTTTCCAGATGTAGTACTCCTTCCTCATCTGCATTAATAGTGATAGCTCCATTCCAATGCCTTGAAAGTTATTTTAAATATTACCTCTGGCATTGCTTCAAATAATGTTCTTCTTCGCTTTGTAAGTTCTTTAATATCAGTCAAGATCTCATGTTTTATTTCTGGAGGCAGCTTGTGGAAATCTTCTGATTCAATATCTACAGAATAAGGATTTTCACATAACTGTTCCTGTAAAAATGGAAAACAACATCACATATTTTATATTACAGCACAACAGAAATGATAAAATATTTAGAGCATTAATCCAAACAAAACAAAACACACAAGAACTTTGTTACTACTTCCCATATGGTAAAGAAAACAAGAATAAAAAAGTAACTACTATGTAATAAAAAATGTTAAATACCCCACTGATGTACACTATACAGAGAAACTTGGTTTTATTCTTTTTACAAAAAAGCTACTTAGTATAAATCACAAAAGCATGTCATATAGCCTCAGCTACTAGGATTTTATCCTTCCAAAGAGGTTCTCCTTTCACATGAGAGCTACTTTAAAGATAAACAGTCTTTCCAAGAGCCTTTTATTTTTTTTTCTATTGATGAAAACAAAGATAATTTATTATTTATTATGTCTTCTTCTTAGGTCATATATTTTTCTTCGCCTCTTCCCATCAGATCAGCACATCAGAAGCAAACACAGAATTTATCTGTGAAAACACAAGGACCTAAGTGCTTCAATTTCGGTTCTCATTTAGAGAAGCACAGGAATTTCGTTAAATATGCTGTCATTTATGTACACACACTTAGGCACAAATGCATGCATTTCACCTGCATTGTTAGAAAAACCAATGTCTTCTCCACATGTTCAGAGGAAGTAGTAAAAGAAAAAGAAAGGATACCACAAGAATTTTCTGTTCTGCTGTATTTTGCTGGAGAAATCACATTTATATTTCCTCATTAATAGGAAATTTTAGAGTACTGAAAATTAACTTGCTTGTTTTTGAGTGATGCTATAGTAAGACCTGTAACTCCAAATAATTGGATTTTTTAAGCTTTTTGTCTTTTAAGCAGAGCAGGTGAATGAGAGGATTGTTCACAGTAACAAGGCAACTAAGTTGCACTTACTTGCAACATCTTTCTTTGGCTCATTCTCATTTGCCATTCCTTTTCTTCCTCCTCCTCTGAGCTAAAAATCACAAAGAGAAAACAAAAGGTAGATATTTACCCAGGAAAACAGGGTTTCTATTTTAAGCAAAAAGACATCAGTCATGCCTTTGCTGGTCAAGCACGAAAAACTGCAGCATCAAACACACACACACATACACAGAGGTATACATAGATATACAGATATATATAAACACACATATAAACTTATACACGGGTCATAAAGATCTGAACAGAAAGTAAGAAGGCACACTTATGTCAGTTAAAACTAGATGGAGACAACTGCCACTGCTTAGATCATGACACAATTCTTACTTAATCAGCATTTGAAGTATATTAAGGTACAAATGTACAGGGCAGCTTCATATTCTCACTTAGTGTTATTTAAGAAGATGCCACAGGTGTAGCAAGTACAGACAAAGCCTGCCTCTGCTGAACATGTCAACACAAAACAGAATCTAGCTGCCACACCCAAGTTTGAACAATCACTCCCATTTAGTTGCATGGACATGACCATAGAGACTGAGGTAGAACTTTCATCCTTATACATGCATCCAGTGTAGAAATTTAAACTATGGGCTGAAAACTTTTTTACTTTCCCATAAATAACTAGGAGGTTTCTGTAGCCAAAAAAAAAAACCCCTGAAATAAAATAAAAGAAATATACCTTATATATATATATATTACAATGCCTCATATGGCATCAAAAATGTGGTTTATACTTTTACCCAAGTTTATTAAAAGCCATTTAAGCTATTTTTCTTAATTCCACCTACCTATTCTTCTCTTCATTCTCTAAAGTAGGCAATACATACATATCATCAATTCCTTCTCTTCGAACTTGTGTAATACTGGGCAAAGCTTCATTTCTTGGGAAAAAAAAATAAAAAACAAAACAGAAATTAACAACTTCAAAAATACCTACTGTCATTTATAAACAAGGGAAAAATAATTCTTGTTCTTGCCTTTTGCCTGTAAGAGCAGTTTTGATAACATGTCTCTTCAAAAGTGTTTTCAAGAGCTTCTCTGTAGTTTTCCTGGAATCATTGATGGCAATTTCCTTTCTTTGTCTTCGTTTAGCCTACGAAAATGAGATTAACACCAACAAGATTTTGCTGGATGCTGAAGATGTACATCCAGTGAATCTCTGTGACAATTCTGCGTGCTGAGCCTATGAGCTACTCCTAACTCAGCCTACACCACGGGGGTCAGAGCCTCTAAATCTATGTCCATTTCCTCTGTGGGACGCAGGAACAGTTTTCAGCTTCTGAGTACAAATGCCTGCAGAGCTGCATTCAGGTCCATTCTGGAGCACAAGCCAGGCTTGTGACATCAACCACTTCCCTGCAACTTGGCTCCCATGCAAATCAAACCTGCCTAGATTAAAGGAGAGCTGCTGCATGCTCCAAGAGCTAACTCAGGCTGGGACTGCAAAGGACACCTGCAGAGCAGTGGACTTCAGTCCTCCATCCCCACAGCTCAGAAGCATAAGCAGAACAACAGGAAGGAAATCAAAAAGGGCTCCTTACTACCAGGAGACATACAGCCTCTTTTAGACAGCAATAACTCACAAAGATACTTACCAAGGTTTGTCTCTTCAGAAGAGGTGGCTCTCCATCAAAAACAAAGATGGGTCGAATCCGGAAAAACAGTAACTTGCAGAGTCGATGAAACAGAGTGAGCAGGTGAGCATTCCGTACAGAAATACCACCACGATCTCTGGCTCCCTTTATTGCTTGGTTCAACCAAATACTGATATCTTAAAAGAACCGTTGAGAGGAAAAACAATGTGCTCTTTTACACATATACCACGCTGGGAGTTCCTATAAAGTGCACAGATTTGACTGAGTGGCTTTTGCCCAGGGCTCCAAGCTTGTCTTGTCAAAACCAAGAATATCCAAAAAGCTATGAACTTGGAAGAACACATCATTGGCCCTATTGCCCTGCACAAATAGCAGAGTGGAAGCAAAGGTGCAGCAAATACCTCCCCAGTTATTTTTAGAGGTAATGATGAGTAACTTCCTTCCACATCTTTCCAGCATTTAACCAAGCATGCAGGACAGGCAAGCTGATGCATAAATATAAAACTTCATCTTGTAGTACTACTGAGAGCAGCACACTTATTTATAAAGTGCAAAATTCTATAGTCCAACACTTGTTTAAGGAACCTATTAAAAAAGTTTATTTTTTAAAAGATGAAAATAGAAAAGCTTAGTATTTCACCTATTATAAAGCAAAACTTCCACTTAGCAAACTCTAGGCAATTTAAATGTAATAATAATTTTAAAAATAATAAATTATGAATAAGGGAAATACTTAAAACAATCTCCCTTGCAACTTCGGTTCCCCAGCTTTACTTTCAAAGGATACCAACAGCAAGGATTTTCCCTTCCAGCGTTTCTGGGTTTATGGGTCTCCCGGTGCATTCAAGCAGTTTCCAAAGTCCTTGAACTCCCATTGTCCTTCCTTACCTGCTTTGAGAGAAAATCTATGAGGCACAAAAGAAGGAATAACCCAAAGATTACGCGGCCCGCGACTGCTTTATTAATTCAAACAGAGATAACGAGGCAGCCTCTCGGGCCGGGATAGCCAGGGACAGGGGTGCGCGGGGGTGGCGATCCCAGACCTGCGGCGGGGACGCGGATTCTGGCGCAGGGACGCGGAAGGAAGGGGGAAGGTAGGAAGGAAGGGACGCGAGGAGAAGGCCCCAGGACGGGCGGCCCCGCCGCGCCCNCCCACACCCGCCCCGCGCATCGGGGACGGGCGGCTCCTACCCTCCCTTTTCCAATTGCGGTTCCTGAGGCCGGTGGGCTCCTCGGCTGCCTGGAGGAGATCCTAGCACCGAACAGCAGAGAATAACAGAATCAGTCGTGTCGGAAAAGATCTCTGAGATCATCGAGTATAACCTGTGACCCAATGTCCCTTTGTCAACCTGACCATGATCTAAGTACCACGTCTAAACATTCCAGGGACGTTAACTGCATCAGCTCCCTGGGCAGTCCCTTCCAATATCTGATCATCCTTTCTGTGAAGAAATTCCCTTATATCCAGCTTTAACGTCACCTGGTGCAGCTTGAGGTCACCGATTTCTTCTCATCATGTCACTTATTACCTGGGAGAAGTGGCCAGGTATCTGTAGAGAGTGATAAGGTCATCCCTGAAACTCCTCTTCTGCAGGCTAAACACCAGCTCCCGCAGCTGTTCCTCACGGGACTTGTGCTCCAGAGCGTTACCAGCTCTATCGCCCTTCTCTGGTTGGTGAATGAACAAAAGTCTGTAGTCCCAGAACAAAATCCCACCCAAAATGCAGACCAAAAGCAGTCCTACTTTTCCCACCCACGAACATGATTTCCCCTGCAGCCTGTGTTCTCTCCGTTCTGCCCAGACCACAGCCCCAGTGCCCCACCCACTGCAGGCACCCCACCTCCCGGTAATCCCTAGGCAAAGCTCCCTGCAGCACAACCCCAAGGACACGCACCTGGCTCCTGCTAATGCTGGAAGAATCCATATACTACTCACTCTGTGGATGAAGTGTGACAGTCTCCAACCCAAGAGCAAAATTAATGGAAAACCACAATTTCATCCCAAGCTACTTAAGCAGAACAGCCAGCTTGCCATCAGAGGAGAGACCCTGTTTCTAACTCAACTATTATTAGTAAGCAAAAATTATGAGACACACATCTAACTCTCTGGCTCTGTAAATCCTAAATCCCCTAAAGACCACAGCCCAAGTACTCAAACTCAGCTTGCAAAAACAGGGCCTGAAAAGAGTTCAACTGGAAATTAAAATTTCAAAACCTATGTGTTTTCTTCAGCCATGATTTGAGAAATTAAATAGTAGAAATCACAGTGGCTGCACTGAGCACCACTTTTTATGACCTACAAGATCCTACCTACTTTGCTAAGCACTAGTTGCAACTCTGATCTGTCACTTTCCTACTTTGCTGAAGACCTTCACTAAATGCAGGGCCATTATTTCCAAGACAAATGAAAAGCAAACAACAAGATAGAAAACAAATTTTATTGAATGAACAAAAGTCTAAAAGTCTCCCATTTTTGGTTAACAAAAGCAGCAACCTACAAAACCCCTGCATTCCATGACAAATCTTTTTATGTCAAAAAATTAATCCTTGAGCAGGTATGAACATTTGTACACAGAACAATACAACTGTTGAGATGTGTTTGGGCAAACAACTCGATTTACCAGGGAAAGAAAAAAAGAAAACGGAAAAAAAAAAGACTTCACCTGGGACCCCTGAAAAAGCTTGAATTGTGTGCTGGCTGAGAGGTATATCATCGGGGCTGCCAGCAGTTTACAGCACTTGCATCCCCTTCACACAAAATTAAAAGTGCAGCAGAAAAAGGACAGAGATTTTAAGACTGAACAAGGAAAAGAACTGCCAACAGAACACAGTGTTCAGCTAGCTCATTTGGCTAATGGTAAATGCAGCTTTTAATATTGAATTTCATAAGCTTGTGTTAAGTAAGTCCGTGCTCTCAGGAGGCTCCAGGGTAAGAATTCAGCCACTTTACCCACAGAACAAAAGTAATAGAGAAGTACCATCCTCAAACAGGCAATTCCTCACAGTCAAAAACAGGCAACCAGATAAGGGAAAAGAAACTGAGACCTGCAAGACAAGATATGATTATCTGACTGACAGAAGTCAAATGGGAAGTAAGTGGAGAATGTACATTCTCTTTGTAAATTCAACAAGGCTTTCTAACCTATGTGATTTTTTTTTCATTTGCACTGGATATGGGCAGCCTTACTAAAATGAAGTGCTAAAAACAAAGGCAATGCTTACTTTTATCCTTATACCATTTGCAGAATAACCCTTTTTTATAATGTCATACCATAATTTTTCATGCTTTTAAACAACAAACATTTTCAATGAAGTCTGTTTATTACATTGACTGACTTCAACCTGCTCTTTTTTTCACAGATCAGGACATAGTACAATTATTTCAAAAGAAATTATTGATTTTGCTATCATATTCACCTTTGATTGCAAAATTACAATAGTCTGTGCTTATCTGTCACTTTATACAACAGATCTCATCTATTGCAACCATATCAACATATTTGTTTAATAATTATGAAGCTGTATCTTAAACCATAATTTCTATTCTTATGTGTTCTAGGACTAATAAATCCCTAATATGTTTTGATTAAAACTAACTTTAATATATCAACTCTATCATCTAAAGTTAATTTTAATCATTTCCATCATAATCATTATAACTCTGATACCCACTGTTCCTCCTCTCCCTAAGACTAGATTTTTTCCACATAGATTCTTGATGAAAGCTAGCACTGAAAGATCGACCCAGTCGTCCATGTTGTTTCTTAGATATATTATCTTCACTCTCAGATTTGGAAATTCCTTGTCCTTGTGTTTGAGATTGTTTATTCTGTCTAACATTTCCAAATGGAAAATTCCAAGGACCAAATCTTTGCCAGTTGAGTCTCTGAAAGGCAATGATGCAATGAAGATTTCCTCCAACCTAATCAAAGTAAGAAAGGTTCATTGTTAGATACACACCACAGGCACATTTCTAACATACATAGATATTGGACATCAACACTTTGGCAAGTAACACAATACTTTCAAAAAGAAAACAAACAGGAAGTGCCACAACATAAAAACCAGGAAAAGAACAACAAAACACCACAAAATCATATACAGAAATACACAACTTGCATCAATCAGTTCTGACTGTTTTCCAGATTCAATTACTGCTTTCTTTTTTGTCTTTTTGATCTTTTTAAGCTATCCATTTTATCCTTCATGGGACAGTATCACTTTTGCTAGTCTTTTTTTACATTCTAGCTACCTTCTCAGCAATTATCTGTTCTGGTCCATCCTGACCTTCACACAGTCTTCACATCTGAAATCATCTCTTCAGTCTAATATTTCTCACAGACTTTCAATCTGCAAATCACAATACATCCTCCACCTATGAGACACAGCCCTATCTATAGGAAAGAAAGCCACATGCATTGACAGTAACTACACACATTCTTTCATGCCTGATCCTACTCAATTGAACTTTATTTCCCACTTAAATGTTGTTGGAGGGTGATACCTTAAAGGGTCTGTAGTTTGTCTGCAGAACACTTCTATACTTGCTGCAGCAACATTTTAAACCAACAAACTTAAATACTCTTACCAAATACATTCAGTATACACAGATATCCTGGTTCATCCTAGCATACACCAAGCTATTGATGATTTATATCTTGTCCACTAAATCTAAATTACTTTGATATGCAAGAACCCACATAATACTTCTGTCTGCAGCAACGCTTGATAACAGAACAAATTCCTTAATGAAGGTATCTTACACTGCTGAAGTATGAAGTTTGCAAAAACCTATAATGAGTTTCCTCCCATCCTAGTGAGTTTACCTTACCTTCTTTGTTTTTCGATGTTGCAATCCTCTCTCTAGGTGTCGAATATCTAGATATTCTGGATTTTGAGTGTTTAGGTCAGTGACAATGTCTGTCCACCTACACAATAAAATCATTACTACTCAGCTGATATATATGAAACCTCAGCAGCATGAAGACTCACATACACATACATGCAAATACAGACCTGCAGCTTTAGTGATTTAAAGATCAATGAATGTGTAAAGTTACAAAAGCCTCAGTATTAGAGCCATCAAGCTAGACGTCAAAGTGTCGCTTTTAATCAAAGCATTCGCAGTCATTATTCCTGCTCTTGGGAAGCATCTTCCAAAATGAGTAAGAGTACCATGAGTCATAGTTACATTCCCTATGCTTACCAATTCATCAGTTTGGGAAATAAAGAAGCAAAGTATAGTTTAGGCAAGGAGAAACATTAGGGTTTTTTTAATTTAAACCTCTCCTACTCTTTTGCATTATTTTGTTCAGTTCCTTGGTATCTTTTGCACACTAAATGTGCTTTTACCAGACAGCTCTCATCATAACTCACTCCTCCCCTCTTTTTAAATTATAAACTATCAATTCAATCACTCCCCATTCACTCAGCTTTTCAAAGATTCGAAACTCCTTCCAGCCCAATTGAAACAAATATTTTCATATTCCAGACCTCTTCAAACCTCCACATCACCTTTTCATTTCTATCAATGTCTACTTGTTTCTCTCTACCACCACCCTCCAAGTTCAGAAAATGCATTTCTATTCCAACCTTTGCCATCTTTCCTTAAGCACAGAACTTTCTGCCAGCTCTTACTGGGAGTGCAGCAGGAGGAAGAATGTCTCCACAATCAAAATTACTATTAGAAAGGGGCTTATTATATATTCAGAAACTTTTTCCCATGCCATTTGTAGTTAATATAACAAATGACAAAGTTCTACCCTTGGGACCTACAATATACCATCTCTCAGTAATCACATGTATAATGTGATTTTAGTTTTGTTGCACTTAATCTTGTAGTCCAAAATACCCAGGCATTTGCAGTTACTGACAAGGTCACATCACTGACCAAAAAAAATATTAAATGTAACTAATCCATTATATTTCTACATGGCACCCTCTAGTTCTCCTAGTCTGTATGTCTAGTTTAGACACCAACTTTGAGTGTCTAAATGTCATAAATGTACCATTTGAATGCACAGATAAGCAAATAACACAACAGAGTACAGGCTGCAGCTGAGCTAGGAGATCTCAGCAGCAGCAGAATATTCTGTGCACAGCCCAGACACAGCCTGTGGATGTCCTCAGCTCCAGTTAAAATCCTTAAACAGCCATGCAGTCTCTAAGTCATAACTGGCATAACCATAGACAGCTGAGGTGCCTCTTCTTCCTCACTAATAGGAGTTGTGTCACACTCAAACAAAAGATACGGGCTTTGGCTCTCTGCATATGCACCCTGCATATGTTCTGACAGGTGATATAAAACTGCAGATCCAGCCTTGAGGTCAAAACACAAAGCTTCTCACTGAAGCAGCTTGTAGTTCTCTTAGATACATATATATACACATGTATATATATTAATTCAAAAGAAATTTAAAAGTCACTAGGTGACTCAGAAGAGAGAGCTACAAACTGTTTTGAAAAAAAAAAAACATTGTTTTACATTGTTACCAAGTAACATACCTTTTACAATGTATTGTTGGATGCTTTCTGCTGGGCTCTCCAATTAAGATCCAGTATTCTACTTCTTGCTGCAAGACACGACCTCTGTTCAATAGAAGATACAATCCTAGTCAGATTTACTGTGCATACTAAAAAGAAAAAGAGATATTAAGAGTCTCTTGTTCTTTTTTTAGGATTTTCTAACATTTAAAATTGTTCCTCAGCCAAACTAAAAACCAGCTCCTATGCTATAGTGCTTGCAGTTGTATATGGGGAACCTTTAGTTTCACAAGGCCTGAAAGCAAACCTTGGAGATGCCACTACACTTTTTTTTAGGAGGAAGACAGATTTTCACTAAAAGCAGTTTTATTTGGATGAAAGACAGTCTGGCACACAATGTAAATATAAATATATAGGAAACCACAGAAATAAGAGTTGTGGAAAGCCACATTAAAGTGGTACAAA
Source organism: Aegithalos caudatus (assembly GCA_013389925.1). Taxonomy (NCBI): domain Eukaryota; kingdom Metazoa; phylum Chordata; class Aves; order Passeriformes; family Aegithalidae; genus Aegithalos; species Aegithalos caudatus. Next base: position 67,463 of record WEIU01000717.1, on the reverse strand, counting down.
TAGCTTCCTATCTGAGATGTCTAACAGTCATGAAAGAGTCCTTTCCATTACTTTTAAACTATACCTCAGCTGGCAGTTGTTACTAAGAGCTGTAGAGTAACCTTTAAGAACAAAAATAGCAACTTCAAATGCTTCATTCTAAACAGTGAATACCAGAAACTAAAATCCAAACCTTTCAATTAATACTACTTTGCAATCAACTTCCAAGAAGCTCAAAGCTTACAGTAACTTTGTCATGGAAAATTTTTGACAGGTATTAGGGCAGAAGGGATGAGATACACGGGACTGCACTGTGACTTCCTGTGTATAATGATCTCACAAAAAACTATATCAGTTTCAACTGTGATTAAACCTGACATTATTCTGCCTAGGGTATTAGACAGCACATGGTCTTATTGCTTGAAACAATTTGTTTACTTACAAAGAATTCCCTGTAAAATAGCAATGTATTTCATCAGTGCAAAGATGGGAAACCAGGACACAGGATAGATTAATTGACTTACCTAAAGTCACACTGGAAGTCTGTGGTTGAACTGGGAACTGAACCCAGGTCTCCCGAGTCCAAATCCAGCAACCTAAGATCATACAGGAAGGCTGTGGGTGACCTAAGAACTGTCTCTAAGCTCAGCCTAGCAACCTATCCACCCACATCTTTTGGAGCCTAAAATGTTTCTCAGATTGATTTTTAAATATAAGCTTTCCTTTGTAAGCAGAGTGCAAAAACAGGTAAACAAGAACTGCTCCAGAATCTATTAGTAGGGCTTCTGAAAACAATTTTTTTTTCCTCAGTAGCATCAGAAAATACAAAGAAAACAGGATGCTCATCTGGTCTGATCTCCAGCCTATGAAAGCTTCTTGAACTTATTATTTAATGTTCCATTCATAGAAGAGAACTGTTGTTAAGAAAGAAAGCTAATATTGACTTAAAATAACATCACTAGTGACTAAGAATCCATTTCAGCCATAGAAAAATGACTGAAAGAAAAATGACATGAAAAAACAACATGAAAGTGTTGTTCTCACTCATTACTAAACAATATAAATTTAAATTAGTTAGGAGGAATGTTGTGTTTCCCACACTGGACCATATAATTTCTCAGATTGTATTTTTGATTTAGTAATTTTTTTTTTACTTTGGTCTTCTAGTGCAGATTCTTCCCAACCAATTAAGAAAGTAAGTGATTAACATTCTGGTAAACTCAAGTAGACTGATGTGTTGGATTTCTACTTGGGGCATGTTTTTTTACACTCTCCTCACAAACATAGCAAGTCAGTGAAGTCAGTGTCAATCAAAAACTGTATTCTTTTGTTCATATATTAAAAGCTTTCATTAAACCTATCATAAGCTTCACACTGGGAATCAATTTGATTCAGATGATTATGCTTTATCACCTCCAGTCAATGACCATTTTGAACTCCAAAAGAAGAGCTGGCATTCTCTATTCCTTGATGTGACCCTATATCTTCAACGAAGTCAAAATCAGACTGCTTAGCCAGCAAATAGCCAGAAGTTCACCTTATACTAGTGACTTATGCTTTTCACAGTTTAGCATTCCCCAATACTGGTATCTGCTGCTTTTCTCAGGGATTCACTACTTATGCTCTATGACAATATTAATAAATCCTGACAAATGGCGAAAACATTGAGAAAGTCCAATAGAGTCCTTTAATACATATCATGTTTGCAAGTAACTTCAGAGAGGAAAAACAGCTTAATATGATTCAGTGAATGTGGTAAAGCAAACTACTCTCCTCAAGAGAGTGCATAAAGTACTCGACTAGATATCTCAAGAATTAATATTTTCAAAGTTAAAATATATGGGTTTAATGCAAGACTCTCCCAAATTCTGTATGAATATTAATGCCATTACCTTTCTTTTAAAATCTGTATTTAATTGAAAACTATATCAACTCTTGCATTATATTATCCTAGTAGTGTCACTGACAATTCTGAAATTATTACACAGGGAACTGTATTTTTATTCTAAAACAACTGGCATATTAAGCTTATATAAGTACTCCCGCATTTCAAGAACTTTTAAAAAAAGCCAAACCTAATGTCACAGCCCAAAGATCTCCTCTAGCTTTTCTCCCCCCATTCACTCCCAATTTCTGGTAACAAATCATTCACATACCTTTACTTTTCTATGCCTTACATGCCAGTAGTTGGAGTTTACCATGATGATTATTAGTCAACATTAATGCAAAAAAAAAGTACATAACCACCCAAACCTGA
>WEIU01000717.1:13304-57394 GCA_013389925.1 Aegithalos caudatus | reverse complement strand
GGGATGGCGGGGGCGGGAGCGGGATGTGTCTCCTGCGTGGGGGCTCGGAGCGGAATAGGGAGAAACAGACTGAGGGAGATGGGCCTGCTCAGCCTCGAGAAGAGACGGCTGAGAGGGGACCTCATCAATGCTTGTAAGTATGGAAGGGAGGGTGCCAAGAAGATGGAGCTAGGTTCTGCTCTGTGGTACCGAGAAATAGGACGATAGGCAACGGACAGCGACTGATGCACAGGAAATTCGACCTGAATATGAAGATGAACTTCTTTACTGTGCAGGTGACCAAGCATTGGAACAGATTGCCCAGAGAGGTTGTGGAACCTCCCTCACTGGAGATACTGAAGAAGTGTCTGGAATGCAGCCCTTTGTAACGTGTTCTGGGCTGCCCCTGCCCGGGCAGGCAGCTTGGACCAGATGACCTTTTATTTGCACCACGGTTCTCTCGGTTCCCCTGACAGTAGTAAGAACATGTGTAACAATAATGCTTCTGTAAAACTGTGTGAAGGAACAAAAGTTTATTTCAAGTAACACTGTCTGGAGCTGCTGACAATATTTGTTATCTCCTCCTTCACTGTGGTCAACATGAACACAGTGATACTGAAGATACAACTGGAGCTAATCTGGTACTGCCACAAATATGTAAAGTTGGGGTTTTTTTATATTTAGATTTATTTTTTAACAAAATCGTAAAATTTTAAATAAAATATCAAAAGTTGTATGATGATGATAGATAGATATCCTGCTGATTCACTCCTGGCAGTTATGACACTATGCCCTCAGTCTGCAGAACCTCTACTCCCAGCAATACTTTCTGTGAGAGGTGCTTCAGTTAATGGAAATAAACCAGAATCTCCTCAATTGATAGTTCTCAGTGGTTAGGCAGAGCTGAGTTGCCAAAGTGCTTGAGCAATTGTGGGTACAGTCATGTTTGCCACCCCCTGGACATGAGAAGATCCAGATCACATTCAGTAGTTTATGTGGCTTCATCCTGAGGCAGCCTGCCCCTTGTAAGGGAGAGGATCCTTTATGCCTTTGCCAGCTGGAAGCTTGTTGAGCCTTAGTCGGCCAACAGCCTTTGGTATAATTAAAAAATTCTGCCTCCCAAGCATTCTTATCTGAGCCAAATTATAGGCATTAGGATAGCAGCGATGTTGGCTTTGCCAGCCAAGACTAAAATTAGGTTGCATGATTTATCTTATATCTTGTTTGGGTGCTGACAAATAGTGCCAAATCTCTGCACAGATTCCCTGAGCTGCACTTATGTGGGGGGAAAAAAGCCGGAGGAGAGAACATCAGGAGGGTGGAAGTGTGTCACCTTTACTTCATCGCTGCTGTGCTTTTTTTAACATGTCAGTGCCATCCTGCTGAGAGGAGAAAGGATAATCTGTGAATTCTACAGGTATCAAATTTCTTTTTTCTTTAAATCTTTAAAACATCCTGTCTTCCACTAGAGGAAACTGGCTTCTCTCACAGAGCAAAATATAAGCTGAGGAGTGCAATTTCTGCCTGTAAAAAACACATCAGGATGGGCAATGGAGAGGAGCTAAAGGGTCATGGATATACAATAGAGCCTGCATGAATTTTTAGACTGGAAATTGCAAATCTTCTAACTGTTGAATGTCCTGAAAATTCATGTCAATGAGAACATAACAGGGCAAAACTATGTCTTTAAAAGCTGGAGCTTGGTAATATTTTATAATGAAGTTGGTTAGAAAAGACTTTCTTTGTTGACCCAAGTTGTCATTTCTCAGCTTGCAATTTTCTCCAAGCAAGGGATTTTTGTGTGTTTTTCTCTAAGCATATTTGCAGTATTTCAAAATGTAAAATACAAAATCTCCTAGAAATTCATGAGTCCTAGCTGGTGAGTTACAATTTTCTGTATTGTTTGCCTTAACAAGAGAGAAGCAATGGGGAGCCAAGTTGAAAGTATCTTGGAGGTCTTTTCCAACCTAAATGATTTTGTATGTAGTTAAGAACAGCATTAGTGTTTGAGACTAGCTCTCTGCAATCACAGACTGGATTATTTGGCAGAGGGCCATGGAATCCTCAAAGGCTGGCACTGGGCGATTGCCCTGGTGGCAGTGGGTGAGATGTCCCCTCATCTCTGCTCCAGACCATCCCAGACCTGCACTACCAGCAGCCACACATCACAGTCACAAAACTGTTAGGGGAGGAAGGGACCTCGGGAGATCATCTAATCCAATCCCCCCGCCAAGGCAGGGTCGCCTGGAGCTGGTGGCCTGGGAACACAGTGGGTTTGGAATGTATTCTTTCCAGAGAGGAGGACCACACGGCCTCCATGGGCAGCCTGTTCCAGGGCTTTGCCTCCCTCAGCGCAAAGAAGCTCTTCACCTTCAGCTGCTCTGGGGAGGATTTTGAAAACACGTTTTCCTGATTGCAAATTCCACTGCCCACCCTGATGTTTGGGAACAGAGTGAAGGGAGGCTGGTAGGCGGGGTGGAAGAACTTCAGCCCAAAGATGTCCGGATTGTAAATCAGGACCGCGGCCAAAAGCCCGCTGCCCCCAATGCTTTCCATGCACTGATTCCCAATGGCTCCCGGGGGCTCCTCCCGGCAGCGCCGCCCCGCGATGCCGCGGCTCCGCCCCATGGAGCGGCGCCGNGCCGCGCTCCCCGCACGGTACTTCTATGTGCAGGCCGTGGACGCCCAAGGGCTGAGGTGAGGGCGGCCGCGGCTTTTCGGGGAGATTCGGGGCAGGGTCAAACCGAGAGGCTTGCGATTTGCTCTTAGGAAGAACGGGCTAAAAGCTCTCTACGTGACTCTTTCTGTATATCACTTGGCAAGAGCTAATTAATCTTTTCAAGAAGTATCAAATAACGGCGCGAGGGGATGAGATAAGAGGATGAAAACGTTCAGCAGCAAAACATACGTGTTAGTCCGTGGACAATTTAATGATTTATTCTTCTTTGTCAAAACTTCAGCAGTGACTAATACATTTAATTTGTTAGGCTTAGGCATCCTGCTTGTTTCCACTGTTGGGAGTGTAAGTATTTCTCCTACGTGCCGAGGCACAGGATCGGTAGAATATTTTAGGAATTACTCCATAGGCCAATAAGTAAACTTTGTAGGAATGAAATAGGATGAGGAGCAATGGCCATAAACTAAAACAGAAGAAATTTCACCTCACCATGAGGAAAAACTTTCCCCTGAGGGTGGCAGAGGACTGGAACAGGCTGCCCAGGGAGTCTCCCTCTCTGGAGACATTGCAAACTGGACACATTCCTGTGTCACCTGCTGCAGGTGACTGCTTTGGCAGGGGGATTGGACTAGATGATCTGTGGTGGTCCTTTCCAACTTTAACCACTCTGTGAGTTTGTGATTTTCAGAGGATACTCATTGCTTTCCATTTATTTAGGAAAACTGGTCATACAGCCTAGATAGGAGCTCAGAATGCTCCATCAAGGTCATCCAGATTAGGTGCACCATGGCTTGTGTGAGTATGGAAGCTGCCAATTCAGCTTAACTTGGATAGTAAATATTTCTTGCATTTAATTGAACTGGCAGTTCTTGAGTGTGCCTGGACAAGTTTTAGTAAAGGTGGTGGGAGTAGCTGAACAAAGGAGCTACAGCCCAAGAGCCTGATCACTGCCTGGAAAAAAGGTGGAAGGAAGTTGACAGCATTTTGACTGTACCAACTTTGTTAATACCTCAATGATATGTGATAGCCTCATGATTATTTAGTTTTATGGAGGTTTTTCTATGTTTGGTGTATGGTGAATTCTACCAAAATACCTCATTTACACATTGAATTATGTGATCCTTCTAGTCCTAATGGTTTTCCCTGTTTTTTTTCCCCATATAAGCTACCGTAATGATTAAGAAGTTTAACTTTGTTCTTTACTTCCTTAAATAATACCTGGAAAATAAGATAGTCTGAGAATATTTTGCTTCTGAATGTAAAATAATAGACTTATTAACCAGTTTAGTGAACACGAGGATGTGCTTGTAGAGGCCTAACATGGCTCAGAGTAGTCACTGGAAATCTGTTGATTTGCAAAGGAATGGACCAGACTAAGAAATCTGTTGTGTGTTTCCTTTGTTTATTAAGTTCCCACTTTTTCTCTGGGTAGGTTCACTTCATCACCAGGTGAAAATGCATTCCAGGTGAAAATCACTGCTCCTGAAGAACAGTTCACTCGTGTTGGTGTGCAAGTATTGGACAGGAAAGATGGTTCCTTCCTCGTGAGGTACAGGATGTATGCAAGCTACAACAGCCTGCGGATAGAAGTCAAAACTGGAGACAAGCACGTTGCAAAGTCTCCGTACATTTTAAAAGGTAAGAGGCACTGCTACACACAGATTTCCTGTCATGGCTCACAAAATGTGTCCCAGAATGTCTTCTACTAGGATTCTTTGGGACCTCAGTACTTCTCTGGACTATCAAATCCCATTGGAATTACAGACTCATTATATGCATCCTACACATAGTATTCAAAATAATAAAAGGAAGCAAATGCTGCGAAGCTGTTGCCTAATAAATACAAGTAGGGGGCTCACACAGAAGCTGATGTAGGTTGACATGACTCCATTAGAGTTTAAAAAAATTGCCAGACGTCCACTTAGAGCTGCTGAAGTTTTGGCCCTAAGCAATGAGTGTTCAGTGCCTGACCCTGTTCTGTGATCTCAACAGCTCAATATTATGACATATTAAAATAATAATTGTGTTCCCAATAGGACCTATTTACCATGAAAACTGTGACTGCCCTCAGGAGGAAAGCAGTACATGGCTGGAAGAGATGAGCTGCCCTCAAACCATTCCACAGATTCAGAGAGACCTAGCAAATTTTCCCATTGTTGACCCAGATAAGATTGCAGAAGAAATTCCACAGAGGTTTGGACAAAGACAGAGCTTATGTCACTACACCATCAAAGACAATGAGGTATGGAATCTGGTAGATCTGAAGTCCATATGGGAGTTTGGTGGCAAGCCATGTTAACTGGGCAGTTTGTCTGCTCCCAGTTGTAAAAGCCTCTTGTAGTGTGTTCTTTAAGAACAGGATTTTGCCTGTTTCTCTGTCCTTGAATACTTTGCAGTTTGTGTATGAGGTTAGCAATGTCTGTCCTACTTTGTAAGTGCTTTTTCCTACCCATTACAACTGAAACACAGTGAAAGCAAATTACTTGACAGGCAATCAGTGTGAGTACTGGGCACACACCCAAGTCTCCTAAATGCTAACTCAGTTTCCTGTTCTCTGGGCAATACTGCTGTGAGGTGTCACTATCATCTAATTTGAAGTGCTTCAATAAATTACACTGTGCTTAATTCTGAGGTAAAGAAATACCACTTTTAGCAACACTGAGGATCAGAGCTACGGTTCTTTATAACAAAGCTTTATTCACTTCAGTGGGAGTTTATATGGAAGTTAAAGAATGGAATCTTCTAACTACAGAAATAGGCAACAGTTTCTGTTTCCATGAGACACACTTGAAACATCTGCAAAAGCAAGCAGAGCTTGTAGTTTTTTGGTTTTTTTATCACTTTTTCATCACTTTGTTTCTCTTTTCTGAGATTTCTATTGCTTCCCAGCTGATTAATAAATCTATACAGCCATATAATCTGTCTGACTAGTTACTATGCAATTAAAAGAGCTCTTAATTGTGTCAGACGTTCTCTGAAATGCAATCACCCAGTAACACTTCTGTTTATTTTCAGGTTTATATAAAAACATATGGGGAACATGTTGGCTTCAGAATTTTCATGGATGCCATACTGCTTTCTTTGACAAGGAAAGTGAGTACATCTGTGCAGCCACCTATTCTGCATGTCCTAATTTATAGAAGCCTGGGATTAAATACACATCAGCACATTTGCTGCTGTTTCTGTTAAAATACTCTTGTTCGTTGATTAATTATGGAAATATCATGGATTTTTCTTGTTTGAAGCTGTCATGTTCTAGAATGCCATCTGATTGAGTATCACAAAAGTTAATTGAATAAACAGGCTTTTATAGGAGAGTTTGATAAGCCAAGACAGGGTGTGTTGGTCTGGGGTTTTTTCCTGTAGAATAAATAAATCATCCTGTAGCATCTAATAGAAAATTCTGTCTCTCTAGGTACATTGCTGCAAAAAGCTGAACACAAGTTAACATGTTAAAGAAATATCAAGTAACCTTTCCACTATCCTCAGGATTAGTAATGGATCAGTTAGGCTACTTTGTCTGCCTTTGGGTGTCATGCTTTAATTGCTCAATTGCTAACATTGCTGAACTAACATTGTACAGGAAAATGGGACAAATGGCTAAATGTGCAAATTAACATTAATTTAATTGGGGATTGTTTCGTCTAACACTGTCTACAGGGGGACATGATGTCTAAAGGAAGACATGAATGTAGGCTACAGTTGTCTAAAAGATAGTTCTCTGGAAGATGGAAGTAAACTTTTCTCAGTGTCAGTAGTGTTGGGCAAGAAATAATGGAGTTAAATTGCATCTAAGGACTTTAGACTAAAAGCTGGAAAAGGATTGCTAACTCCAAAACCAGAAACTGTTTACAGATCCAGAAAACACATTTTGTCTCAGTCCTATTAAATACCATGAAATAAGAATTTTTATTAGGATAGTGTCACTGAGTGACAGTAGCTAGTTGGTTGGAGAAGATTTAAGCTGCTGAGTGGTCCTGCTGCTGAGGATGTGTAGAAAATACCATTTGTAGGGTTTATGCCCTTTTCAACCATTAGATGGCACCGTAGTAATGAAGTTTACTGCTGATCATTAGACTGTAGCAAACACCCTTTGCAAGGAAAGGAATATTTTCCACCATTTAGAAGAGTGATATTTGGCAAATTATTAATTTCTTTTGCTTTGAAAGAGGCAGCTGAGGGGGATATATTGAAGATGTATATTTTTTTTTTAATGAAATGAAGAGAGTGAACTGAGATAACAACATTAGTTCTGCATTGACCTTATACATGCCTTCAGGGTTCTGTAAAATGAAGCCATGTCATGTTTTGCTCTTTGCTCTTCAAACTGAACTGTTCCACCATTTTCAGTGTTTCCTCACAAGGCAGCTGATCCTGTCTTTGGAAAACTACAAAGCTGCCTTTCTTTGTACCTTTTCTTACTTCACTTGAAAATGCCCAAACACAATGCTTAATATAGGGGTGCATCGCAGCTTCATAAAGCAGCAAAACTATGCCCTCTGTCCTGCTTCCTGGCCATCAACAGTATTTTTCTTGCTTTTTGGCTGTGACAGTGATTTCAGGTATGGTTCCACACTACCAAATATTTTAAATAAGTGATGAGGTTATGCTTAATAATTAACCAAAGCACTGACTAAAGGTGGTCTTCCCAACATGGATGTTTGTTTGTTTCTTCTCTTCTGTTGTATTTAGGCATCCTGCAGACACAGGGTGAATCAGATCACTGATGTGACAGAAAATTGATTTTAACAAGGTGATCCAACTTATCTTGGAACTATACAATTGCTGACTAGGTCGCAGTGCTAGCCTGATAAAAAGATCATGTAAAATATAACAGGGAACCAATCCTCTAAAAAGGGTGCTCCTATGCCTTATGTGACTGTACAAATCTTTTTTTAAAAAATACTATCTTGTAGGCTTTACTCTGCAGTCTCAGTACTTCTAGCAGGTTTCTAAATGTCAATGGTTTATTACAGGTACATTAAATATATTAGACACCTGGCTCTTTTTCCTCTTAGTGAGGTTGTTTTCAAAATGCAAGGTGCCAGCAGAATACTGTTTTGTGTTAAACTACATTTGTGCCTGCTTTGCTTCTGTTCAGGTGAAAATGCCAGATGTAGAATTTTTTGTTAATTTGGGGGACTGGCCTCTGGAGAAAAGGAAACCCCCACAGAACTTGCACCCAATCTTCTCGTGGTGTGGGTCCAATGAGTCAAAAGACATTGTCATGCCAACATATGACTTAACAGACTCAGTTTTGGAGACTATGGGACGGTAAGAAATGGCTTAAACTTTTCACAAAATTCACAGTGAATGATCTTGCATAGAGATCTGTGTGTTAAGGGTATATTAACTGTTTTCGTTTACTCATCGAGACAGTGGCACCCTAGGTAGGCAGTGACTGTGTAATCAATATATTAACATACTTCACTGTTTCATTTCAAAAATCTATATTTTTCTAAACATGGTCAAATCACTGAAAATGGCACTTAAGAGTGTTTCAAGACTAGGCATTTGATTTGTTTGCTTTGTTTTCCCCCACCATGAACTTGTTGACAGCTGGCCAGGTGTCTTTTTTTGCCTGATTGTGTTAGAATCCTGTTTTTGTGTACCTTTCAAATACCAACATACCTATTGGGAATTCTCCAGCTAGATCTCCCACTTTGATTACTGACCATAACTAGCCTTGGCAACTGCTCTGTTCTGTCTTGAAACACTACAAAGACAGCTTACTTGTAAGAAATCTTTGTAATCAATCTTGAACTTGTTTATCATTTCACTGCAGTTAGTTCAGGTTCCTTCTTTTTTTTGGTCAAGACTTTTTATAAATTTGCTATCGCTTGCCCTCCCAGTTTATGTGTTTCATTTCTTAACGTTTTTAAGGATGTGCAATACGTTCTATTAAGCAAGTTACACTACCTTGCATCACCTTCTCTGGCAACCATATCCACTTTTACCTATTTTTTTCCATGACAACTGACAGGTATTGTTTCCACATGCCATGTTGTTGAATGATGCTGTCATGCCACACACCTGTGAACTTAACATTCATTACCTGTTTCTGTTGCTGCAAAGGACTGATACAGTAGCACATCGTGGTGTGCTCATGACTTGCCTTCACCTTTGCTCTCTGCTTATGGGTACTGTGAACTCTTTTCAGAAACTGCACTTTAGAAAGTTTCCAGTAGGCTTCACTATTAAATCACTCCTTTCTCCTGCAGAGTCAGCCTGGATATGATGTCAGTCCAAGCAAACACTGGCCCATCGTGGGAAGACAAGAATACCACAGCCTTCTGGAGAGGACGTGACAGCCGCAAAGAAAGGCTTGAGCTTGTAAAACTCAGCAGGAAATATCCAGAGATCATAGATGCTGCTTTCACAAACTTTTTTTTCTTTAAACATGATGAAAACCTCTATGGCCCTATTGTTAAGCACATTTCATTTTTTGATTTTTTTAAGGTAAGCCACTAATTGTTTTTCATAGAGCTCAGTTCTCACTGTTTTCCATTATCAAATAACTTAGCATGTATTATTGAAAATAAAGTGATTTTTAGTTTTTCAGGACACCACCAGTAACAAGCATGACTAGACATCCCTCCAAGTGGGATTAACTGCTATGTAGCTCTTACCCTCAGGATAGCAATGTCTGATTTACATCTAAAGGTTCTGTAGAACCTCGTGTCATCTGTGTAACTTCAAGTTCCTTTTTATTTCTTTTTCCTGATTCAGCGATCAGGACTACTAACATAACTAACATAGAGGGAAAATCAGTGGATGAAGTGGCACATCTACCCTCACATCCGAGGATGAGCACCTAAGAATTCCCGGAGAACTTAACTGATGAAGCTCTGTGTACCCTGCACTGTGCTGAATTCCAAACTAGATAATAAAAGCTTCTTAGACATTGATGCTTGCCTAGCCAGTCCTACCTGTCTCAATATTGGCAAGTCAGTAACACCAGTGCCCTCAGAATATAACCTAACCAAGCCACTGGGATCTTGTGGTTTTTAATAACTTCTGGTCCTTTTCTTTCCAGTATAAATATCAAATTAATATTGATGGCACAGTAGCAGCCTACAGATTGCCTTATCTACTAGCAGGAAACAGTGTGGTGCTAAAGCAAGACTCCATCTACTATGAGCACTTTTATAATGAGCTGCAGCCATGGAAACATTACATCCCATTTAAAAGTGACCTGAGTGATCTGCTAGAAAAACTACAGTGGGCAAAAGATCATGATGAAGAGGTAAAATAAATTTAGAAGTATGCAGTAATGTTTCTAGAAGTGAACAAAAATTGAATTTCTTTAAAGCAAAGCAAAAAGAAAATACTAGGAGGACTTGAAATTTATTTTCATCAACTCTACCAACAAGGGAAACACTTAAAAATGCATATTGTCCTTAATTCGAAATCAAAATGAGCTTCAGAAAAAAAAAAAAAAAAGAAAGAGTATTTTCCTAAAAATGCCTTAACTTTTAAAGAGAATGTTTTGAGTTATCCTAAATTGTGAACATCATCTGTAACTCCACAACCAACAGTAACAACCTGAAATAAATACTCTTTTTGGGCAATAAAAAAAAATAAACCAAACTTTTATTTTCTTTGACAGGCAAAAAATATTGCAAAATCTGGACAAGAATTTGCAAGAAACAATCTCATGGGAGACCACATTTTTTGTTACTATTTCAAACTTTTCCAGGTCAGTATATTTTTAATGGCTACTGGCACAGAAATAGAAATCACACTGCAAGAATTTAGGGCAACAGAACTGCTGGAAATTGGCCAGTCTGGCACTTGAAGCCACGAAGTAAGCAGCAGCAATTAAAATCTCAATTTGGTTTACAAACATTGTATTCAATTATATCCTATGAAACCCCTTGAGACTACACTGGCTCTTTGATAGGCAGTGGGATCCCATAAATCTTGATCTAATCTGCCAGAATATGTTGCCCATAATGATCAAAGAATTCCACATCAGATGCACACCCTGTGAACCACAGCTGAAAATATCTGTGCATTAGCACCGAGATACCAAACTCCAGGGAGGCACCCGAAGGGGCTCCTGTCTGCAGCTGTGTTCCCTCACCCTGTCTGTGACAGAGTCTGCAGGAACAGATTGTGTAGCTCCACAGTTACTGCAGAATGGCTCAGTTGAGTTGGCACAGTACTGGCAACCAGATGTACAGTTGTTGGCAGGGGGAAATGGGCAACTGAACTGTTACAACCAGTGATTGAGCAGAAGCCATTTACTGTTTACATTCAGCTACAGTTATAGATTCTAAGGCTGCTCGTTCACGCATTCGTCATTATTTGATTGGATTCTCTGTCTTGTCCATGTGTCCAGCATGCACCCTCCAGGAAACATGATTGGTCCCAGGTTATCACTCTGTGGGCCTCCTTTATCTAGGTCTTGCATTCCTGGTATTGTTTCTCAGGCTCTTCTTATTTTAGCCCTGTTTTCCTCAGCAACCTTGACAAATTCCTGAGGGTTCTGATAACAATAACTAATACCTACAGGTGGTAGTTTGACTGGAGCACTTTGTATTCCAAGTTATGTAGATACATTGCTACATACAGTCTGAAACATTTGTGAATTAACAATACCTTCATTTTCTTAAAACTAGGAATATGCCAGCTTGCAAGTGAGTGAACCAAAAATCAGAGATGGGATGGAGAAGGTGCAGCAGCCTGATGATGACCTTTTCCCATGCACTTGCCACCGAAAAAAGGTACAGTACATGCAGAGTTAAATGCAAAGTGCTGAGTTCCTATTCAGCCCTGCTGGAGCAGGGCTGCTCAGTGCCCCACAGTATCAGTTATCAGGCCAGGCCATTAACACCTATCGAACTTAGAAACACTTCTTGATGTATTTGCAGGACTAGACAGTGAAAAATTAGGCTTCTAGTTAACTGAAACATGTTTCTTCCTTTTTGACTGCAGGCCAAAGATGAACTCTGACAGAAGTAAATAATTTTTTTCAGTATTTACCCACATTCAGACTGTCTTCTTAAAGAAAGAAGAAAAATCTGGATTAGTATGCTCGTGGACAATGTCAGTGGGTATTTTAAAGTTTATCATTTCATGATTAACATATGGAAGAAAACAAAGTATCCCCGATGTCCTTTTTATCATACAGTGGTGGCAGAGCCTTATTCAAACACATTTTTATAATTTCTTTTTGAAATAAAAACCATGTTTGTATCAGTTGTGTTCCCGAGTTACCTTGGAAATGTAGATACTTTTTACTCATGCTTGTTTATAGTCTTTTCACAAACATTAAACTGTTCTGCAAAAAAGGGCAAATGAGAATTGCACCTCTTCCCCCCTACTCTATCTCTCTCTCTCTGTCTATCTATCTGTCTGTCTATCTATCTATCTATCTATCTATCTATCTATCCCATCCAAAGGTGTCTTTTTTCAGACCATAACTTGGTCCCTTCTGAGCAAACCTCGAAGACAATGCTGTGGGGTTCATAATAAATCTTGTTAACCTGAAGGAATTCAATTCCAATATTGCTGTAAGCTTGGTTATAGCAACAGGTTACTCACAGCCCCTAATGAGAAAGGCTGCACTGCCCATACACACACAGTGTTTCATCCAGTCTCCAGTGTCAGAGCTCCAATGGGGGCCTGAGTTCCTCCTGTTAATGGGTAATGAGGTGCAGACCCTGGCCTTGTGTGACATGTCACAATGGATGCAGAAGTGGTTCCTGTTCCAGGAGTTCCTCCATCACTAAACACTGTTTGTCTATCAGTTTTTATTTATCAGAGGGCCCCTGTGATCAGTCCTTTACACAAAGGACATTGGTAAAGGAGGCTGCTCAAAACCGAACCATGTTCTTTGCTCCACATGCTCAGCTCTCTGCCTGCATTACCTCCTCCTCCTCCCCACACAGGCAGAATCTGGCTCCCTAAGGTGGCAGACACTCTAAACCAGATTCCTCTCCCTGCCTCTGGTTTGGAAGCACCTTGGAAGGCCAAGACACAGCAGCAAGGCAAAATAGTACACCAGGCTCACCAGCCACAAGGGATATGCTGGCAGAACCCCACAAATCAGTAGAATTCAGAACCCCCACTTTTAACTGCAAGCATCAATAGTATACTCAGAAATTGAAGAACCTTAAAGATATGCTGTCCAAATAGATTTTTTCCAATATATTACTTCAAGTACTAGTCCAAAGCATTACTTAATCCTCTGCATTGCCAAGTGTTGTGTTTGATTATTTGCATAGAAACACAGAGAACAATGCTACCATAATATATTTTCTGTCCTTTAATTAGTTCTTTTTTTTTTTTGCTTTTTTTTCATTCATACAAAGCTTTATTTGCATTTGCATTTAGACCTCTGAAAAGATCAGTTTAAAAAAAATATGCCTCTAAAAATAAACCCCTCATTTGCCACATTTAGAAAAAACTAAATGAAAATGCTGTTTGAACACTGCAAATTATTTGTGCTGCAGTTGAACATTCTCTCTTAGCCAAGAAAAAACTTGCACATTTATTTCTTCCATGACATCGTTTGTTGCTCGTCCTTTGACTGCCATCCCATGGTTTGCTTTATCAATCCAATGGATTTTTTTAGGGGCTTTCATTTTGCTCACCACACCTTCTAGCAATTGCTGTGGAAAAAATAGGAATGCAAATATTAGAGAATCGGCTGCTACAAATTCTGAAACACCTAGATGTCTCTTGCTTTGCCTGTGTAAGGCAAAATAGGCAGCTCCTAAAAACCAAATGGATCTGTGTGCACATGAAAAACACCTTGATGGGAAATGGGATGAGTTCTCTATTCAGGAAATGAATACTAGGATCTCCTCAAAGCTTCCCCCTCACTCAAACAGAGAACAGCAGAAAATTAGAACTAAAAAGAGTGCAGTAGTGCTGGCAATAAAATTATAGAATTCAAGTCAGACTTGTCTGCAGAGACCAAATAGCAATGTAATTCCTTAGGGACTGGCTTTGACACTGTGGAAATTTCTTATTTCTTAGATCAAAGAACTAGCTCACAAAGTCAATGACTTCCCCATTAAGAGGGCACTCCAAGGATCTTCTGGTCACTAGCCTAGTATTTTGGCAACAACTCACAAAAGCATTGCTGTGACTTGTTAGAAACTGTCCAAGTATGGAAAATGCCAATTGCACATAGCCCCAAATCTACACTGACCTGTTCAAGAACAACAGATACCCATTTACAAGCAAACAAGGCAGAAGAGCACTGTTTGCCTGCCTCTGCATACCTGCTCTCCGTCTCTACAAAAATACCACTTTCTACCACAGGAGCCTGACTTGGGTGTAGAACGGCTTTGCTAGAAGCATTTGCCATGAAAATGTCACCAATGTCAAATTGGTGGCGCAGCACAGGTTTTGTAACTTGGAAGAGTTAAAACAAAATAGCAAATAACTCACTCCTTCCATAGGCCACTTTTAATTTGTACAATCCTACCAATAGCATTTAAACCAGTGGTATTTCAATGGCCCAAAGATGAGTTTGGTGAAGTGGAAGATCAAGTATAATCCATTAAGTTTTAAGCAGCAGAAGAAAGCACTGCCTTGTGTCTGATTAAGTTGCCTATCCAAGGCTTCCTTCAGAAGACACCTATTTAGGGAGGGTGAAATACAGGCATCACTGAGGCTCATTGCTTCTCCTCCAGACTGCCTACCCTTTCATAGCAGGATTTACAAAGGTACTCACCTTTTCACACATCTCATCTGCTGATCCTGAGACAAACAGCACTGGACAGCTGATCAGTAATAAATCCTCATCCCGGAGCTTGGACTGCAGTTTTGGTCGATGCAATGGGTAAGATAAACACACGAGTCCTTGAATGAAACCATCATCATCATCACCATCCTGGCTCAGCTGACGTATCACAGAGGCAGCAGCTCGTGAGCCCATGGAACGGCCTTTCTCCCATGCAGAAATGCAGGAAAAAAGTATTATCTGCTGTCACCTCATCCACATTCTGATTTAGTAAACAACTCCCAAACCCAAGCCAACTAAGTGTATTCCAGTGGTACAAAATCCTAGGGATCTTCTACTCTATGAATAACATTAATCCCAATTTCAACATTTTCTGCTAAGATATTTGTCTAGTTGTAACATTTACATCCCTGTTTTAAAAAGAAGGGGAAAAGAAAGAAAATATAAATGGATAGGGATTGTTTGTAATACAAATACAAGGAACAACAGCCCATCCTGGGGCCAAGGGAAGAGAGGGACTGGTCCTACGCTCCAGAGCCTGGAAATTTGAGATAGCCATGATATTGTCCTGTATCATTATTTTTACCCAACCTCAATTTGCTCAAATTCAGAACAAAATTCTGTGCTTGATTTCACTTTGTTAACAAAACAAATCCGGCAAGTGTTTATACACACCTTAAATTTCAGCCTGAAAGTAGAAGGGAGGGAAAAAAGTGTGAACTTGTAACATGAAGTCAGACAGTAACAGCAAGGGAATATCAAAGTATCTCCTCAAAGAGGAGTCATATGAGCTGTCAATGTGCTGTGACTGTGTTACAAGTGGCTGATTCTTACAGCAGGACAGATTTGGTTTCACATAAAGACAAAACTTAGAATTTCCACTATCAAGATATTCCCAATGACACCCATCTATTCCCCCTTTCACATAACATAGCTGACTTTTTTTAATCTGCCACTAGGTTTTAATTACCAAAACTTGTTTTCTGAAAACTGTCTTCCATTTATCAGTAAGCAGAATTCTTCAAGACCTGCAGTTATTAAGTGCACGTGGATAATCAGAAAACTCATGCCCTGTAATTTCCTAGTGACAAGGAAGTTTTCTCCCTAATTACCTGGAAAATACAATCTATTGCTTTCTTTCCTCCTCCACAGTAAGATCTATCATAAGGAGGGTTCATTCACTTCTCACCAAAGTAGGATAGGCTTGGAATACTTAGAGATTGCTATTATTAGAGACAGTATAAGAGAGAAAATTATTGATAATAAAAACAATACCTGCAAGGAAAACACCAGAAAGTTTATAATCATCAGAAAGTTTTAAGTATTCCTAAAGAAATAAGAGAAAGAGAAGCATTTCAATTCAGAATTAAGACAGCTGGGAAGCTGGGGATCTCTTCTGCTTGTAGCTGCTACACAGCACTGCAGATTAAACAAAGAACAGATATATAAAAGGTGCCCTCTTGGGTTTTATCACAAAAATTATTTCGTAACATTTTGCAGCAACAACATAAATATAACCAATTTCCTGTTAGCTCTCAGTAAGTCTAAAATATCAGATGCCCTATCAAGTTACCAAAACATAGGTGATTACTATGTATCAACTCAGTTATAGTAACAGACCCCATGCACACTCTTGGCCCATCAAAAGGCAAAGCAGGTTGGCAAAAATGCCCTTCATTGAGGTTATGTATTTCCAATTAAAAGTTTGTGACACGATCAGTTAAGCTTGACAGAAAAGATAAACTTCAGCAACATCTTTTCCAGTTTTAGGAGATAACTAATCAGATGCTATCTTACCAGATGCCTTAAAATTACCTTTACATAGCAGCATATTAAAATAAATGCACTAACAACCTTATACTTCTTCCAAAAAGAATGGAGATCTACATTGAAGACAGCAAAGTCTGGCTTCAAATTAATGTACATATAATCACAATGACATCATACAAAATTCCTTTCTAACCGGACTTTGTTCCCCTATAAAAATGCCTCATGCTCAATGCAAAGTGCTTCCTATGCCCCACTAAAAGTCCCTAGATAATCAGGAAAAAAATTCCACTCTTTCCCCCATGCTCCAGATCAAGGGGATAGTCTTAAACTGATACTCTTGAAAGAAAAGGCTGCTTATTTTAGCAAAACCTAGGTACCTAAGGACCTCTTTAATAAGGTAGCAGCAGAAAGAGATAAACACATGCAGATAACACTTTTAACTGATTTTGAAATCAAAGACTACTTTGGTTCTAAGGCTGTCATATGCTATTTCCAACCTCTCTTGCTTCAAATCCTGCTGTGGCCCAGTGGTTTTCCCTCTCCCCCAAGACTTTCTCAAAAGCCTGTTTCTCCCACTGGAGAACCCTCTAAGACCCAGCAAGATTCTCAGATCAAGGTCCTCTCAAAACTGCTTCCAAAGCTATCTCTTTTCATCTCAACCCCCCCCCCACCAAGCCCACCCAGATCACCCAGCTCGTTTCCATCCTAAATTCTTCTATTTTTTTCAAGCTGTAAGGTTTTCCCATGGAATACCCTTGCTTTTTGTCAAGCTTTTCTTTCTCCCTGAACTCAAACCCGCACACTTGTGGCAGCTGTTCCAGCTGTTGCCCATCTAAGACCTGCTTCTGCTGTTTCTGTTCACACACAGTGCTCCATTTACCTAAACATTGGTTCTAATTTTTGCAGTGTTGCTTGACTAATCTCTGGCTGTAATTTAAGAAATCTGGAAGACAAAACCTAAGCTTTGGTCTAAAATTTGGTCACTCCTTACCACAACTGCTTTGAAAGCCTTAGTCCTGTAGGCAACATTAAGGCCTTTACAAGTAAACCGCAGGCACAGAACTCCATGGGATGCAAGATAGGTTGCCAAGGACACTAAGTGAGGGAAATTCATGTCTCCTCCAGCTCCATGAGTAAGAATTATTCCAAATATTGGTTTCTTCTCTGGGACAGAAAAGATAGCATCAAGGTATTTGTTTCCAAAAGGTATTTTCACTTTAACCTAGAAATGAAACGAAACCCAGTATTATTTTTTTAAAAAGCAGGTGCTCCCAGTCTACACATCTACACATTATTATGAAGAAAAATCAGAAAAAAAAAGTAAACCAAAATTGCAAGCCTGTTTTTATTTCTTCTTTTTAAGAGTACTAAATGAGTAACTGCACCTCTAGTTCAAAGATTTTCCACACAATAATGGGCAACTCATTTTATGACTCCACACCTTATGCTCTGCATTAGAAAATGAAGCTTCAAAGCATAAACTGGTATGATTCTGACCCTCTCATTATATCTATGTCTAGCTTTTCCAGACCTAACTAGCTGCCTACGCCATAAGAATATGACATTAGGATACAGCCTAGCAAACATTTTGAAATCACACAGTGGTAACCACTGAGCGAGGCAGCAGCCTGCACAGAGGCAAGGATGAACCTTCCCCAGGGAGAGGAGACAGCACAGGCTCAGCCAAAGCTTCAGGGGGACACACAGGGCCTCCATCAGCACAGACAGCTGGAGGAGCTGACCCAGACACAAGACCTGCTCATGTTCTGCGGAACGAAAGTGGACGGGGCAGCACAAGTGCCCCTGTGGCGGCTTCTGAGAGCAAAAAGGACACCCGGGGGCTGGGATGAAGCTCAGCTTTATCCACTGCTGTCCCGAAGGCGTTCCTTGGCAGCGCCCCGCAGAGGAGCCGCACAGGCCGAGGGAGGAGCTCAGCGGCCTCGCCGAGCTGCAGCCTCCGCAGCCCCTGGAGGGGCGGCAGATGCCACGCAAGGCGCTGCCGGAGGACACGCGGGACGGCCAGAGGCCCGCACACAGCGGCAGCCGCCCACCTGCCATGGATACACCTCTCCTGGTAAGGCAGAGGCGGCAGCGCACCCACCCCGCTCCCCTTGCCCAGCTCCAGGGCCTCCGCAGAGGGGAAGGGCAGCTGCCACGGGCTGCAGGAGCGCACACATCCCCACGGACGGCAGGCACCAGGCTACAGCGGCGGCCGCGGCCATACCTCCACCNCCGCCCTCCGAGGCGAGGCGAGGCGGCGGCCGCGCGGGAGCCGGGAATTCTGGATGGATATGGATTGAGCCGTGTTAAATAAATAATACACCCATAAATAAATAAAGTCCTACATAAATAAATAAAGCCCCACATAAATTGTGTTTATTCACCCTTGTGTACAAAAGCTCCACGGACTTCTAGGTGGTAATTCAGCACAAATAAAGCCAAATGCTTAGGGATTGCTCGGAAAGTCAAGATCTTACTGACTTCAAGGAGTACAGATGAGATGTTTATGATGCGCTACAGAATCACAGAATCATTTATGCTGGAAATGACCCCGGAGACCATCGAGACCAAACTATGACTGAACACCACCATGTCCACAAGACCACGGCACTGAGTGCCACATCCAGTCATTTCTTGAACACCTTCCAGTGGTGGCGACTCTACCACCTCCCTTGGGCAGCCCATTGCAATGCTTGGAAACCCTTTCCATGAAGAAATTGCTCCTGCTGTCCAACCTGAATCTCCCCTGGCACTGCCTGAGGCCATTTTCCCTTTCCGGTTGCTGGTTGCTTGGAAGAAGAGACCACCCCCCGCCTGGCTACAGCCTCCTTTCAGATGGTTGTGGAGTGATAAAGTCACCCCTGAGCCTCCCTTTCTCCCCTCCATCTCCCTCAGCTGCTCCTCATAAGCCTTGTGCTCCAGACCCTTCACCAGCTCCATTGCCCTTTTCTGGACTTGCTCAAGCACCTCAATGTCTGTGTGGAAGTGAGGAGCCCGGAATGGTATTGACGATTGATGGAGAGATGGGAAGACTGATTCGGTGATCAGAAATCGATTTTACTCAGATTTAACCAAAGCTTGAAATTTATATATATTGAAATATATATACCATTTCAGGAAGGTTAATAATTTTCTATTACAAAGTCAGGTTAAGAATTATACAGACAACTCATACTTTTTTCAACATCTCTTGCTTACAGAGGTCTTGATTGAATGCCTTGTTTTCCTGTAAACAGGTTTAATCCCATCTTCTGTAATCTCAAAGTTCTGTTTGCTCCTGCCATGGCATCCTGTGTATCAGATTAGCTATGCTGAGCAAGTCTGTCTCACTCTCTGTCTTGTGTATTGCCACAGAATGGGACACAGGATTCAGGGTGTGGACGCAGCAGTGCCAAGTACAGAGGGAAAGGTTAGATGTCCAGAATGACATCAGGCTTTTTTTTTTTTTTTTTTTNNNTTTTTTTTTTTTTTGGCAGCTGTCAGCACACTCAATCTATGTGACAAGCAGGGGAGAGACACTCAGTGTCTGGTTTTCTAGGTACCAACACACATCTGTCCCCTGGCTGCACTCTATTGTACAGTGAATAACCTACTGTGTTCAAAATGCAGCCTTAAACTGGTGGAAGACAGCACCAACAATATACAACACTGATTGCAATATTTGTACATTGAGTATTTCACAGGCCAAAAAAAAAAATTTGGAAAACCCTCTATTGCAAGGTATTTAGCCAGACCTCATGTTTTCTTCCAGTATCAGTGTATAAAACTCACTCATATCAATTAAGGCTCCCTATTACTTAGCTGATTGAAGACATCATCAGCAAACAGAACTTTGTTTTTCATATGTTCACCTGCTGGAAAATAAGCACTCTGGCTTGTGCTCTGAGTGTCTCACTGTCAGCCTGCCAGCTGGACATTGTCAAACACTGGGATTGAAATATTGCAGCCCTCTGAGAAGTGAATCTGGCAGGGTAGCTCAGGTTTTGAGCTGCTGTCTCAGTGATCATTTTGCTCCCTCACAGGCCAATTCCCAGTACAGGCATTATTGTAATAAGTGTGAAAGGCAGAAGTGGAGAACATGGGAGATTTACTGGGAGATTTGTTTGCCTGGATTTCTACATTGCCTAAAAGATGTCAAGTTAAAGTGAGATGCAGAGGCATTAAGCTGAGTGAAAGTCACTGGCACAGCCTGTGGCAATTGTGCATCTTCCACTGGGAGCTGAACCACAGACAGTGCCAAGGCAGCTGCTCCTGGAGCCATAGCTCATATCTGGGGAGTCCAGCAGACTAGGGAAATGTCATATTAATTTATCTTGATTAGAGGTCACATTATTCTAATTAGTAGTTCCCACCAGTTAAGACTTTGTAAAGAAGATACTTTGCAAAAGTGGACTGAGAAGATTTGTTGTCCCAAAATAGTTACAACTTCAACCTAGAAAACAGGTATGCAAGAAGGTTAAGAAAAACTTCCTTCATATTAATTTCTGGGGTTTTTTAAATTACTGCTTTTGTTTCTATACATATGGGGTGTTTATGTGCTCTGGTATAGTTTATATTTTTGGTGCTGTTTTGCTCCTTTTTTTTCTCTTTTTTTCTTTTACATTCTCTTTCTTTTTAATTTCTTCTTCCCTCTTCAGTCCACCTGCTGTATTTCTTCTGCTTTTCTCACATACTGTCTCCAGAGCAGTCCTTGAGGAGCATGTATCCCATTAAATCTACCCATGTGTAACCCCTTCCCATTGGAAAGCTATTTTCTTATGCTTTCTGCATAGAGGAAACTGCTACCATTTTACTTCCTATTTCCTCTGTTCATTTTCTTGGCCCCAATGTCCTTTCAACACTTGAAACTCTCCTGTGCATAAGCACAGTCTTTGAGGTAGGGTAGCTAATACCCAGCAGAGTTGAGAACAACACAAATTCCAGGCTGGGTGAGGCTCTGAGCAACCTGGTCTGGTGAAAGGTGTCCTTCTCACAGCAGAAGGGCTGGAACTAGGTGACCCTTAAGGGCCCTTCCAACCCAAACCATTCTGTGTTTCTGTGATGAAATGAATGTGTGAGGAAGGAGAGACTTTGTCATTCTTTAATCCTCTGGTCTGTGGCAATAGGGTTGGACCAGTACATTTTTGCCACACTTTTCCAGCTGTAACTTTCCTTCTGGAAGATAATGACCCCAAGTATTGCTAAGGCTAAGCAATTGAATTACAAATACATATATTAGATTCCAAGTCATGGGTAAATTCTTTATGATGGATAAATCCTGGGGTTTATTGAGTTCTGCATATCTAATAAAAATGCATTAATTAACATGCAAATGATTTTTTTTTTTTTTTTTAAATTTTGGCATTGTAAAGTAATTCTCATATCAAACTTCCAAATGAGGTCTTACTGGGTGTAGGGGAACATCTAAATGGATTCTTGTTGATTTTCAAGTGTGCTGAGTAACCATTCTGAAATCCAGTTGTATTCCCTTCCAGGAATATTGAAAATTCTTATGCTTTTTTTTTTTACACACTTAAATATTAATTAATATTCTAAGTTAAAGCTCCCCTAAAAAAACCCAAATATGAATATTTTCTGAACTTCTGAATCAATATTTTTAACTTAACATCTAAGAAAACATGGTTTCCTAGGAGCATGGCATCATTTCATAACTTTAACCTTACATCACTCCTGGAAATAAAAGTTTATTCTGGGAACAATATAGTGCACAATAATCCAAGTCTGTCACCAAATATGAAAATCATTGAAGGTATGTGCTTTGCCATTTCTCAATGGGAATATATGTTGAGTGTTATAATAACCTATGCACTGCTGTAAGCACTTCTGACAGATTTGATATGCCAAAGGCAGCTGGGTTTGAAGAAACAGTGGCTGTTTATCAAAGAATGACATTATCCCTGGTCTAAACTTGGGACCTGATAACTTTCAGTAGCACATTAGACAATCCCTGTTCTTTTCTTTGGATTATAAATACAGCATTTCATACCAGAGACTTAGATTAACACACAATGGGAACAACAGAGATGACCTTTTGCATTAATCTTTTGTTGGAATAGATTTGTTCAGAGGATTATGTAAAAATAATTATAAAAGTATAAAAAACATGTGTTGGGCAGTCTGTATTTCAGTGTAAAATAAATAACAGCTTAAGGACATTAGGATCAGAAACATTTTTTTTCTTTTCTTAAACTTTTTAATAGAAGACCATAAAAATTTGTTTGTTTGTTTTAGGCTGGAGACACACATATTTGTTCTAAAAGTTTAGCTTTCCCTCTTAATTAAAAACTTGACTTTTGAGCAAGAACCATCTTTTTATTTCTTTTCTTGAGGATGTGGATACACACCAGCACATGGTCATGCTGTGTTCACAGGTATCAAAAGTAACGTTTAATAATTTTCTAAAAGTGATCAGCCAACTATTATCTGATTAGCCGGTATCGATTCCTGTGTTTAAAAATGGTGATATCCCTAACACTGCCTATTTTTTAGCTTATTGCATCCTACTTCCTTAGGGTCTGAAGAAGTTTGGAGGTCCTCCATGAAAGAGGAAGTGATGGGCAGATGATAAGCAGAATACTCTAATATGTAAAAAAATACAGGACTTTAGCAGGGCATCTGTGAATCCCCATGTCTCCATGATGATCTGGAGAACTTGGTCGCTGGCACTGGGTGACTTTCTCCAGGAAGAGTGAAGGAGTAAGCCCACCTGGTTTTAGTCTATTCAGACTGTAATGTATCAGTAACACATTATGTGTGTTACTCATACACAGTGTATAATATATGATAAATGTATAATGTGTATGTGCTAGACACCTAACTTTTTTCATAGTTTTATGAAACTATGCCATGTACAGAGAACTGGTGCCTTTTGTAGCATTATATAGGTCACAAACTCTGAGAGCATAGATAACGTCAGGCGACAAATGTGCAGTGCATAAAAACTTCTCTCCCTGTGCACGAGTCTCTTTGGGAACATTTCTGGCTTTGTAGTTGTGGTGCTAAATGGAAGTTCCTTACTTTAATTAAGGAAGGTGTCATCATAACACATGCTTCTGCATGGCAAATTTGGATGCTATGCATTTCTCAGAGTCTTTGTTAGGGATTTTGAATTCCCTCATTGTTCTTGATAAATGCAACCACTTTGTTTTCCAGTGGCAGCTGTTACGGTTCTTGCGTGTGCTGGGACTGCACGGGGCCCTGCTGGCAGGAGGTCACTCTGGTTATTCTCTCCCCTTGACTGATAGTGAACTGACCTGGCCAGGAGCCAGTGGAACAAATCTTTCTGTTCTCATGGCTGCAAGGAAAGAATTAATAGTTTTGGCATGTTCATACAATCTTTGAATGCTGAGCTCAATTCCATGTATGTTTTTGTTCTGAAGTTTCACTCTATCTGTTGCTTTTTTAAAAGGTTAGCATGGTTAGAGATGGTAAATAACATTATTGCTGCTGCTAGGGTTACTTTTGTGGTGGACACTGTTTTAAGATTTGAGTCTCTTTAACATTTAATTCTCAGTTCAAAAATCAGACACCCTCTGTGGTTGTGTCATCAATTATCCAAGTAAGTTACTTATCTGGGGTTTATTGTTAATTATATTTGTAAACATCATTCTATAGCCCCTAAATATAGGTACTGTGTACATTTGTATCTTGCTGCAAGATCCTAGGCCATTTTCACTTCTATTAATATGATTATTATGAGATGCAGGAAGTGACATTGCACTTCCCTTTGTCTTTAATTCACACATAGGTTCACAGAAAATTAGGCCCTTTGTTTATCCATAAGTTGTCAGAATGAGTAACTGCAGAGGCTCTGCAGATACATGTTTTACCTTCCTCAGTTATCATTCCTCCAGGTCACTTCTTTCATTTAAGCAGACAGAGTCACAGAACTACAGAATCATTTAGGCTGGAAATGATCTCTGAGACCATTGAGTCTAAACTTTAGCTGAACACAGTCATGTCAACTAGACCATGACACTGAGTACCACATCCACTTGAAGTATTTCAGGGATAACTCCATCACCTACCTGAGCAGCCCATTCCAATGCTTAACCACCCTTTCAGTGCAGAATTCTTCCAGATGTCCAACCTGAACCTCCCCTGGTTCTGTTTGAGGCTGTGTCCTCTCATCCTGTCATCAACCCCTCCCTGGCT
Source organism: Aegithalos caudatus (assembly GCA_013389925.1). Lineage (NCBI taxonomy): Eukaryota > Metazoa > Chordata > Aves > Passeriformes > Aegithalidae > Aegithalos > Aegithalos caudatus. Next base: position 33,113 of record WEIU01000717.1, on the reverse strand, counting down.
CCAGCCTCCTGTCAGGTGGTTGTAGAGAGCAAGAAGACTCCTCAGAGCCTCCTTCTCTGCAGGCTAAACAACTCCCAGCTACTTTAGCTGCTCCTCATAAGACTAACTTATGATGTTTCTCTTTTCCAAAACATTCCAGAAATTCCTTTTAGTCTCACCTGTACAGTTAAGAAGTACCTTATCTACTCCGGAGTCCAAAATATTTTTAAACATAGTAAATTCAAGAAAAGAGTGCAAGGAACACTCTCTGACTTATTCTTCTGTTCCAACAGAATGTCAGTCTCAGTTGCATTTCTCAGAGTCTCAGAGTCTACTCAGAAACCTTTTCTGGTTTTCTATGTGTGCTGTTGAAAGTGAATTTATGCTGTGACTCTAGTCTGATAGAAAGAAGCAGTGGCAAAGTGTAATAAAGTCAACATTTATTGCTGTTCACAAAATCTACAGCACTGGGGTAGGAGGAAAAATTATTAATTGGTTTCACACAATTTATCAAATCAGTCTGGATACTGTTCAGCTATTAGTAGATTTCAGTGTACACAGGAAGTGTGTATTTGCTTAGTGCCTAGAACTGAAGTCAAACTAATTATTACCTTCTTATTTTCCCCTTTTATCTTACAAGCTGTCATGAATTTACATGTGTACCAGGATCTAGTTTGCTACCAGCTATATACATTTGAATATAAACATTCATACTCATATACATACACTGCAGAAGCATAAGCAAGTAAGAAAATGAGCCTGAAGACTGACACATGCGGCTGTGGATGACCCCAAGCAGAATTTTTAAAGATCTGATATTTCTCAGAGCAGTCTTCTAGCTCATTATGTGTTCTTAGGGCATTTCATATATCCTCTAACTGTGCTCAGTGAGTCTTAGGTGGAGTAATGCTTGCAAGGCTGTCACCAACTATTTTAAATCCTCCTGGTGTCATGCAAAGCTGCACTCAGTGCTCAACCAACTAGTGAATCCATCTCAGGAATGGCTTGAAGAGACCTTAAAGATCATCACGTTCCAGCCCCTCTGCCAAGGGCAGGGACATCTTTCACTAGACCAGGTTGTTCAGGGCCCTATCCAACCTGGCCCTGAACACTTCCAGTGATGGAACATCCACAACTCCTCTGGGAAACCTGTCCCAGTGCTTCACCACCCTTGCAGTGAAGAATTTATTCCTAATAGCCAAGCTAAATCTAGTCTCTTTCAGGTTAAAGCCATTGCCCTTTGTCCTATTGCTACATGCCCTTGTAAATCCAGGTAATTGGACATTCTTATGCCTTGCATTTTGTGCCATATCTAAAACCAATCTGAGCATATCTGGGGAGATGATATTTGACCACCCTTCTTTCATATCTGCAATCTCCCTCCCAAGGAAAGACCAACCAGAAACATCTTTCAGAACCTTTCAGTCTTGATCAAGTGTATTCTCACCTCAGCTCTCCCAAGTGTACAAATTTCTTCACATTTTCTACAGCTTCCTGAACAGCAATGGTTAAATATGGCCTGAGTGATCTCTCCCACACCTGTTCATTCTCTGCAGTTTTGGTTGTAAAATTTTCAATAGAGATGGCAACTATATTATTAAATGGTGACAAAACTAAGAACACTCTTTGAACAAGGCGGAAAGACCTGCCCTGATTATACTGAGCTTTTCGTGCCCTGCAGTTACTCAGCTGGAACTCAGTGGGAATTATGGGATCAAAGCTATTATAAAACTATATGGGTATGGCTCTTGCAGCCATTGGAAAGACTTTGATAGGCTGGAAGACTCAGGAATGTGCAGGTAATAACACACATGTTGTACATGGAGTCATTTAAAATCCATAATTTAAACAAAACTGAGCCCATAAGTACTTCTCTGATGCACCATTAAGTATGTCCTGACCTATTTCTTCTCTAAGAATTTCCTGCTAGGTGAAGTTTACCATGTCAGGTATGTGACCTCCACTTGAAGTTGTGTTGCATGTGAAAAAGTGTGCATTTCTTTTACAGGGGCGCTTTCATTGCCAAGTACAACATCTTTCATGAGATTCTATGAGGGCAACAGATTGCTGAAGTACACATGACAGCTTTTAGCTCCAGACTTGTCTGGCTCCTGTCCTTCTCAGCTTTTATAAAGCAATAGATTGTATTACATGAATAAGTTCAAGAAGATGACAAGAAGAAAGGTGAAACACAGGATTCCATCTGCTGTGCATACTCCTAAGACCCTGTAGCATTACAAGATTTTTATTTACGTGGGATTGGTCATCCCAGGGTTAACCTTTAAACTTTTGGACATGCAGTGTTGCCTTGATCACCTGAATACTTCAGCAAGCAAAGCCCTTTGAAGATTGGATCTAAAACCACAGGTCTCTCAAATGTCTGTTCCACAATTAATCTCATTAACTGAAAAACAAATACAAGAAAAGAAGATCCTTACACTGCAACATTCTGGGAAGACACTAAGGATAGTAACATTACACTCACAAGTTGGAGGACTTGTTTTCATGGGGAATTCATAGGTCTTTGCCAATTGCTGCAAATCAGACAGAGGATGTCTGAGCAATGACATCAGGCACACTGTGGAGTCAAGAGGCAAGTTGGTGATAAAGTCAGAAGGAGGCAGGCTTGGCAAACTGCATCATGCCCATGCCAGCTTGTGCCAGGGCACAGGCGAGGTTTTGGCCTTGTGCTTGATAGCATGATGGACAGGGACAGAGCTAATGAAAGGGGTGGTGAAAAGGTGACCTAGGGAAAGGTCATGTGCAGGATGGAATTTATGGTGCTATTTATTTTGTGCTTTAATTGCTGCTTTCAGTCCTCCCAATTTTATATGCCCTCTGTGGGTTTTACTGATTTTGGGGTTGTGGGTTACTGTTTGGTTTTAGTGGTATTTCTTTTGTTTTGTTTTGGGTTTTGTTTATTTGTTTTGTTGGCAGTTGTGCTGATGTTGTTTTTCCCCAAAGAAAACAACTGCAGGGTTTCTGGCCAGTGAGTTTAGAATATTGACCCTTAAGAAAATGAACCATTTCCAGATTAGGGGAAATCTCAAAGCCCTCAATTTGGATCAAGATCAGATTTAGCCCAGAGTAGAACTGTATATAAATCAGGCTTAGGACCCAATGGTGGCAAACGAGGATTAAAAACTTGTCATTTTCTTAGATGCTCTGTTCACTTTGAGGTCTTGGCCTTGTCTAAATGCTGAGCTGAAGTTATAGGCCCTCGTATGGTCGGGAATTAATTTGTATCTGCAAAAAAGGAGGTCAGATCAATTGATCAGTGAGGTAGGTCAGTTGATTTGTCAAAGAAGAGTTGGAAGAAAAGTAATGGTTTTGCATTGATTTTGCATCAATCTGTTAGAATTCTTAAAACCTTCCTTTCAATATTTACTAGTGGAAATGAAGTGCAGCAAAAATATATCTCAGTAGATGCTTTGACATCACTGCAGTTAAATATTTTTTAAGTGGCAAAGGCATTTTCTAGGACTGCAGAAATGAGAGAATCCAGCTGTGTCATCTAGCCCTATCCCTGCCAGTGCAAAATTATATGACATCTGCTGTGGCAAGTGTCAGGAACTTTTAAGACCACATTATGGCAGCAGCCCCAGGCCACAGAGGGGATGGAAGAGGCTGTGCCAGTACAGGCACAGTAAATAATTCTGTTTAGTCCCTGCAGCTCTCTCACTCCTGTAAGATTATGCCTATATCAAAGAGTATCATTAACATCAGCTGTTTGTCCTCTCCCCCTCTGCCTAGAGGAAGTGTGCAGCCAACCAAATGACATCCTTTAAAATGGATTGCTTTTTTTCTCTTTGCACAAACAGTGTAGGGTAGTGCCTGCTTAATGTTCATATGACAAAGTGTCTATGTGCAAGGTCCCAGATCTCACCTGCATAGTAATGAATGCTTGCTCACAGACTTGCACTTAGAGTTTCACAGTGTTTTTATTCAGCTCTCAAGAGCATTCCTCCTTTTGTTTGGCGGGGCAGGCAAATTTTCTGCAGACTGGCACACATAGTGGGCATCCAAACTGGCCTGACCTGAGCAGGGTGTGCTGACTTTTGACCAGGCAGGGTGCTCAGGTGACTCCAGCCAAATCATTCAAGGAGAGGCTGGAGGATGCAGCATGGCATTTTGGGTTCTTGTCTTTCATGGACTGATCTCTCGCTGTCCCCTTTCTGATCTGTTTCAATGGAGCATTGTAGAGAGGAGTTTGGTTTCTGCCACTCTACCATTCCTTGACATTTGCAGACCCTTCTCCATATTTTGGACTAGCACAGAGGTCGGAAATGTCACATTGTCATCTCTTAAATATGTCCCAACATGGTTTGCTACCAAAGAAGTGAAACTGGATAGTTGGCAACCAAATGATTAGCAGCAAAGTGTCTCTTCTGCCAGCCCGCTCTACTGGATACGCTCTGTGTGAGACCAAGGGGTTTCACTTGCAGACCTTGCCAAGAGCCTCAGATTCTGGGGCAATCTGAAGGCAGAGACTTCATAGTTTGATGGAGATTTCCTCCTTTAAGTTTCTGTACCCATGGATTCTTGTTCTGACCTTCTTTCACAAGTTCCCTAGTTTATTGTTTGAGGCTGATAATACCTCAAATATGTCAAGTGTTGCTTTGCCTCCTTCAGTTGTTACATCCTTTTCTTCAGCTTTCTAAGGACACTCACCTACACTATCTTTATTTCTCTCTCTCTCTTTTTTTTTTTTTTTTTTTTAAATAGCCTTGAATTCTCTAGTGACAGTATCTTTTTTTTATCAGCTTGAAAAAGGTTTATTCGTGTGCTACATGTGCTGACAGTTTCCCATGCTAAGTGCAGGCAACTTAACCTGCACTATTCCTGCTCATTCCATGGGTTATTGGTTCAGCAGAAGCACTGGAGCAACCCTGTCACCCACATTTCTAAAGCCTTCTGAGAGTTTCTAAAATCTTCTAATTTTCTGAGGTTCTTTTTGTATGTTTATAGGTTGAAGTGGAGTCCTTTCAAGGACTCTGTAGGAAAACAATCTATGTTTACATTCTTTTCTAAAGGAGACACATTTGATGGACTTTTGTCTCCACCAGTGTGGATGGAGAGGTGGTAACTTCTCCATCCAATCCAGGGGTAATCCCTGGAAAACTATAAAACCTAAGTGGCAAATAAACTTTCGCTCTTTTTCCTGCCTTCGAGCTCACTGAGTTCTGTGCCTTCATTTCTGCGTCATATCGTGACACAACCCTAGTGGTAGCTGCATTGGTAAAGCTAGCACTAGCTGAAAGTCAGGTGTACATCTGCATGGATGGTCAGTTGCTGGCTCTACATCTTGAAGTGCATGGTCTTCCCAGGGCCAGCTGAGTTCCTCTCTTAGCCAGAACTGCAGGAGTGTAGTAAGTGCAGGATTCTTTCTGCATCCTACAGATGTTGAGAAACTGCTGAGAAAAATCAAGGGAAGAAAATCACTGAAATATTAGTCAAGAAGGTCTTTATTTCCCAGTTTACTCCTTCCAGCCACTAACCAGCTGTGAAAATAAGACTGCATCTTTGGCATTCACTCCACAATTTATATGTTACCAGGTCTTTTAACTAATCTTCAGGAAACTGATAAAAGGATTTTCCAAGCCACAAGGACTGGTTAGAGCATCTTGAGCCTAAAGGGACCACAGGGATCATCCTTAATGCATTCTATTCTGTGCAGACGAGGCACAAATGGACATTGGAACTTCCAACACTTCGTTTGTAGTGTTAATGTTGTGCTTACTGTAGGCAATAAAATACATCAGGAAAAAAAAAATAAACATCCCATCTCGTGTTTACATTTATTGCCATTCAATCTTTGGTCAAAAACATAATGGGGCGCTTTTTAAAATACCAGCACATAGGGAATACCCACACAAATGTGCAGGTATGTTGATGCATGTGCAAAAAAATTTTTTTTTTTTTTTTTTTTTTTTTTTTTTTTTAAGCTTATACTAGAATTTTTACAAATTCATGGCCTGCGGGATGAAACAAAATTTCCTCTGGACAGTCTAGCAGAAACTCAGCATTTAGTTCCCATTAGAGACCCAGTCTGAGAGGTTAAATAGCATTAAATGTTGCAGGAGCTTCATACCACATCTCTTCAAGGGGAGTGGGTAGAGTTCATTCACTGTGAAGTAATGCTTGTGTTAATAGTTAGAGGTAGGATGACCAGGAATCCATGCCTGGAAAACCTGTGATCTTGATGATTTCAGTGCCCTCTGTGGCATCCTGTGAAAAATCTCACATGACAGCTTTGAAGGTGGCTGGATCCCTTGCCAGTCAGCTGCTCCCTTCAGAAAATTCTTCCCCAGATATTCTCTGGATGGCAGAAATCCCCATCTAAACACCCATCAGAAGGGAAAAAGAAGCAGCACTGTGTAAACAGCCTGAGGAGTACCCTCATTTCAGATGAGCCTGTTAAAAGCACTGCTGGGTCAGTAATATCAAGCCATTAAAATGTTGCAGCACTGGAGCTTGGCTTGAGCTGTGCAGTTCATTTCTGGGGTAGGGTTTGAAGCCTAGACTTCACCCCAGCCTCCTAGGAGAAGCTTGTCCCCAGTGCTTAGGGGAATGTACTGGAATGCACATCCATGGGGCAGAAACACCTACAGAGTGCCATCCTTTGGGATAAATCAGTCAGTAATATATAAATAAATGAGTCTTTGTGCAAGGGACACTACCTTTATGGAAAGTGTCTGGAGTCCAGCTTAGGCAAAAGTCCTGTGGAGGTGAGGACAGCACCTCTCCATGTGCCCCAGAGGGCTTATGGATAACTTTGGAAAATGCCTGCATCTGGGAAAGGCCATGTCCCCCAGCAGCAATGCCCTCCTTGCTTTAAGCATACAGATGCTGCAGGATCAATGTCCCCCAGGGAATGTGACTTTTCAGAGATGTTTTTGAGGCCATGCATGAAATACATAGTGTTGGTAAGCAGCCCATGAGGCAGCTCTGTGAACAAGAAGTCAGCAAGTGAGGGACTTCTCTCTGCTGATACAAGACTGTGTCTGAGGACATATTTGAGATAGAAGTGGCCTGAGTGTAGCACAAAGCTACACTTCTTGGTATCCTCTTCCCTAAAGCTTGCAATATGTAGCTCTGGAGGCGCTCCCACCCTACTGCCAGCATGCTCCAAACAATAATTTCAGGCTGCCTGGCCTAGCAGGATTTGAAAGGATGTCAGGATATGATTAATAAATTTTCATATGCTTGCAGGAAGAGCAAGGAAAGCAGTGCTGGGAACAGCTGTGGGAGATTGCCAAAAGCATGAGGTGACATCCATCACGGCTATGGTTGAGTGTCCCTCCAGGCAGCAGAGTGGCACTTGAAAAAGTCTTAAGATCCACTTGAATGGATCTTACCCCACAGTTCCCACTCTCTGGATGGACTTTCCTTTTCTGGACAAGTGGGCACTGCCTCATCAGCCTGACTGCCATTACCAGTCAGTCAGGATAGGTGACAAACCTCTTGGTGGCAGGAGATGGCCCCAGTGATGGCTGTGGAGGAAGAGATGCTGACTTGGTTTCACCTTTGTTTCAGTTGTTGGAGAAGAAGAACATTCTGCTTCCACTCTCCTGGGGCCTCCTGGGTGAGGGAAAGCACCCCAGCTTGCTGAGGCAGGGGCACCCCAAACCTGTGTTAGGGAGTGAAGAGAAAAGCACTGTCCCCAGGTACATGTGGCAGATTTTCTTATGTTGCTGCTTATTATGGGAAGTCAGGAAGTGGACTGTTCTCAGGGTATTTTTGGCCATGCAGGCCTTCTCACTCAGCAGTAACCTAATCCCCACAGAGGCAGGGGGATCCTGTATACTGAGGTGCAGAGGGTAATGCCTGCTGCCATTCTTTGTGTCAGCCTTTTTAACTCATGCAGTAGCTTGCCACAGACTGAAAATGCAAGCATAAAAACCCATGCCAATGGATGTGTAAAATGGAATAAAAATGGAGAAAGCTAAATTGTGTTTCTGAAATTTAGTGAGGTGTCAGATATTGATCAAGATAACTTTAGTCTTTGAGAGTGCTAGACAGTTTAATTTCCCCACTCATATATTAGCAAAATCTTTCTGTGTATACTGTCTCTTTTATTTTGGAAGAATAGCAATGCATTTAAAAAGGCCCTCATTCTCAATTTAATGAAAATACATCTCACTATGATTTTATATATTTCATAGTTGATTTAAAAAAAACCACTCTCTCCCAGGAACAAAGATTTCCCAGCTTATGGAAAGGCAACATCAGTTTTTCCTTGGTTACAAAGCTTATTTTTTGTTATACTTGGATATTAACAACTCTGACACTGAGAGATATCAAAGGCAATGCTCTGGCACTGAACTGGCAGGTCGGTAGTTGAGCTCATGACAGGGCTGCAAAGTGCTTCTGACTTCAGGTTTCAGTTTCCCAGGGGAGGCCCATGCCAGGGTATTCCCTCTTTCCTCAGAGGTGTGGGGAGCAGGGTCAGGAGTGTGCCTGGCTGTGTCAGGTGTCCAGCTTCAGTGTATTTCCTGGTACCACAGGGATGTAGCTTCACAGTTAAAAGATATGGATATCTGGGTGTGCTTGAGATATCATAGAATATCCTGATCTGGATGGGACCGACAAGGATCATTGAATTCCTATTGCTGGCTCTGCAAAGGACAGCCCCAGGAGACACACCATATTCCTGAGTGCATTGTCCAGACACTTCTGAAATCATGGCTTGGTGCCATGAAAAACCCATTCCTAATGTTCAACCTAAACCTCTCCTGACACAGCTTCCTGCTGTTCCCTCGAGTCAGAGACTTTGTTCAGCCCTTTTTTAAAGAAATATGTATATGTGTGCATGTGGAGTCCATGTACACACATATGGATATATGTATTTCAACCTAAACTTGGTTTTTGTTAGGTGTATGAACAGTCACTGAATGGGACGGTGCAACTATTCCACGTGGGTTATGCATCTGAAGCACACTGAAATAAGGAACCATTATTCCCAACACTTTCAGGATCCTTCTGTACAGTAAAGTCAAAAGATTTTAGGAGAGGTTGCTGATGGAGGCAGGGAAGCTCCAGGATACAAAAATAGTTACTTGGGAATAGATGCACCCTGTGATAGAAATAAACACTTACAGGCTCTTTTAAAATAAGAAACAACCTTAAATGTGAAGACCCCTAAATGCATCTGCAGTTTATTAAACAGCTGCTTTCCAGGCCATATTTAACTGAAGAAGGAAATACACCAATCACATCCACATCAAATGCAAAGGAGTTCACATCAGGGGGCCAAGGTCAAACATAAGCTCATAGGAACATTCATAATTTGAACATGCCAGGCATTACGTGATGGTCATGGCTATCCATGCCTGAGCCATGGGATACACGTGTACCACTGTGACTTTTGTCAAATTAGAACTTGGGGTGCTGGCTTAGTGAAATAAAATAATGGAATTAGGTGGCTTAGTTTGTATAGTGAGCTTTATTCTAACAGGACTGTGTTTCCATTCCAGCACAGACGTGTCCCACTGCCCAGGAGGCTTTGAATCAGAGGTGTTACATCACGTGTATATTCAAGTCTGTAATGGAAAGGATTCATCACTCTTCTCCTTGCCTGTGTCTGAAGGAGGAAATCCCTGTACAGATGTGACAGCTGCATGGGATGAAAGGACACTTGATGAGTGCTTTACAGGCAAACAGACATGGTCACTACTGAGGGAAACTAAACATGGTGTGATCCAATAAGAAGTCATTTTCAGTAGAATGTGAAAATGAATAATGCAGTTGCTGAGGTACCAATTCAGCAGCCTTGGGAAGGCCAGAGTCTCTGGTCTGCTGAGGCCAGGTTGCATTGTAGTAGTGCCCTTTCAGGTTTTTTTAAATTACATTTTGACAAGTTTTAGTCATGGCTTTCCATCAGGAAACGACAGTTCTCTTTCCATAGAGAACCAGTAATCCTGGTGTCTGGAGTCTCAAGGCACCTGGGTGAGATGGTATAACTGCTCTGGCAGCCCAGCAGAAAAGGCAGCCTGACTTAGTCACTGTCCTCTTGCACTAGAAATGCCACAATAGACATGGCAAATGATTGGGCACCTGGCCAGAGGTCAAAATGCAGGCCTTTAAAGCAGGGAGGAGGTAAGATTAGAAAAGCTGCTGCTCCTGTGAAAGGAGTCTTTGCTCATGCAAAACTGTGGCAGTGGACCTTTCTAGCCAAGAAGTGAGGAGAGTGTTCTGAGAACACAGCAGAATAAGAGGAAGGATGGGGAAGAAATGGACAAGTGAGGTGACTTCTCAACATGGATATTGCTGTTGATGTACAATGCAAATGTGCTGTATCTGTACTGCATCTGGCTGTCAGAGGAGCTGCAGCAGTTCTGCACAGGACCAGCCCTCAAACCACAGCTTCATTCCTGGTGTGTGAATACCCTGTTGATTGATTTAAATGAGGCAGCTGCAGGACTCTTGGTAGGGTGGGAGCCTCTGTGCCAGCATGGAATGAGTGAATAGAAGTAAGAATGTGGCTCGTCTTCCTTCTTCACTTCTGTTCCTCTTCCCACTGCTTCCCACAACACAGTGCCACTGTTTCCTTGCCCTTGGGTGCTGGTTGGCCACTGTGGCCCACACAAACACTCTCAAGGAGAAGACCCCTCTCCTGTGGGTAGGGGCTTACCAAGCTCAGTGATATCACAACCAGTGAGTGCCAGGGCCACCTAAAGGCTGGGAGGTGACTGGGGAGGCAGGCACAGCTGTGGGGAGCAAAACTTCCTGCTTGAAGTAGTGGGAGTACCAGGGGCATCCACTTTTTGGTGTGGAGTTGGGTGAATAGATGGGTGCTACTCTTCCAAGCTCCCCAAGACCTGGATTGCTGATGGAATGTTGTGGAAAAACCCTTGAGCTGGTGGGAACCATCCCAGGTGCCCATTCAAGCTGTCCTCTCCTGTCTCACCGAGAGGTGAGTAGGTCAGACCTAGTGATTGGAGTGAATCGAGTGATTGGAATGTTGATTGACTTAAAAGGGTCTCATGGGTCATTTGAAACTAAGCCTGAGCTAATTGGTCCCTGCAGACAGCAGTTCAGAAATAACCTGTCTGGCTTTGGGTGTCATGGACCAGGGAAGCTCATCTCTCCCATTCTGTGCTCTCACCCGGCACACGCTGCCTGAGGTGTGTCTCAGCTGGCTCCGGCCCAGCCCTGCCTTGTCTGCCGGTGCCGAGGGATAAAGGATTTCCTAAATGCTTTTCCCTGAGTTATTTTGGCTCTGCCAAAAGGCCTATTGTTTTGTGTTCAACTACTGTCATTGTTCCCCTGGATTAATAAATGGAGCAGGTTCTCCCTGCACCTGCTGGGCACTGTTTGGGTTAATCCCAGATACTCAGCCAAGCCAGCTCTTCCTGGGGGAGACACAAAGTGAGACAGCCCCAGGCTTTCAGCAATGCTTTAGAACCCTAAGTATAGGAAAGGGATGTTTCCAGAGATGGGGAACAGCAGGCGTTTCAATGTTTCTGATAGATAGGTACTCACAATGGAAAAAATAAAAACCACATTTGTATCCAGAGATCAGAGCAATGGAATAAGTACACAAGTCTCTTATTAAACAACCATCAGCCCAATGCTACTATTGGTATTATATATATTATATAAACGATTATATATATTATATATAATTATTTTCTTCTTACACTTAACATCTACTTTCTGATTTTTCCTCCTCTGGATGAGGCAGGCTGTTGCTCTCTTGCTATCTTTATGATTTTTAACTTGGCGTCTGCAATGAAACAAAAAACCAGTCCTCACTTTAAAAATATGTGGTCATGTTTCTTAAATGAAACAGTGTGATGCTGAGAGGACCCAGACTGTAACTCAAGTTGCTGATCACAAACTGCCAAAGTGATTTTTCTTTCAGGATATTGCCTTTCACTGAACCTGAAGATTGACTTACAATTTGTTGGACCATACATATCTGTTGGATCATGGATATCTGTTACATTTAGGAAGAGTGATTAGCAAACACCGGCAAGGCATTCTACTAAGTAATATGGCACTATTACTCACTGTTGAATTTAAATGAAAAGATAAATATTACATGCCACAAGGCTAGCTGTATGCAGGTTTTGCTTTTGTTGTTTATTACATATTTCTAAAGTAGCTGATGAGAATTCTGGTGTTTTCAGAACTGTACTTAAGAACCAACAAGTCAAAGATCCTTATTAAAGGAGCTTCTACTCAAAGCAGCATAGACTGACATTAAGATAGAAGTGCAGGATAAAACCTTTAAAACACTGCAAGATAAGAAGTGCTTTTGTAGAAATTGTCCCCTTCAACTGACAACTGAGGCTGTATTTCTTTTGTCATAAAAAATATCCATTTAAAAAATTGAAAGCATTATTCTTTTAAAGGGATTTTATACTGCTTTGGCTATTGCTGTCCTGGTCCTAAGAAGGAGCTGACTTTAAGGAGCTGTGCTACAAGGCTCAAGATAGTCATGCCAACAGCATTGCCCTTAGGAAGATGGGTTTTGTCACTGAGAACAAAGGCAATGACTCTCTGGTCCTGAATTCTCCCATAAGTCAAGCAGCAGAGAAAAGTTTTTCTAGTCAGACCACACACAAACCAGGGACATGGCTTTCTGCAGAAGAGTGGCCACTCTAAGAGGATGCTCTTAGACAAGTCTTCCTGCTTGTACAGGTGTATCAGAGCTCATGAGACCTGTTAGGTGGTAGCCTTTAGAAGAGAGCCCATAGCAGTATAGTGTTCAAAAGAAGGGTTTAAAATTATGGAATAGCTTGAATGTGCATGGGGAAGCTGAAAAGAGTTGGTAGAGGCAACCTTATCCTCATTAGCAACATCTTAAATCACTGCATGAATGTCCTTTCTCATGTTTCCTGCACAGATGCTGGAGATAATTCTGAGTCTATAAAACTTTGCTGGATATAGCTCTGTTTGCAGGCTCTCATTCCAGTTTTGAGGAGTAAGTACATTCTTGTCCGGTCTTCATAGTGATATAGTTTGGAAAAAACAACATGCCAAAGCAGTTCTCTTCCATGTGGTCCTCCTTCAGCATAGATGCCTGTAATATCTGTGCCCGCCAAGTGAGTCACACACTCACACCTTTCAGTTTACAAACATTTTGAAATGTCGTGGGGATGGGAGTAGGGTGTCTGCCTATCTATGCTATTTTTTTTCTCTTTAAATGAGCATTTGCCCTTTAATCTTGCTAAGAAGCACAGTTTAACTTAGAGGGCGCTCAACTGTGGAACTTGTTGGCTCATATGGGGTTGGAGCAACTTCTTGCCATGTAAGTCTCAGTCTAGTGAGGTACCAAGGATATGGAAAGGTGTCAAGTAATACCACCTCATGTTCAAACACAGTTGTGGTTGTCATTCAGCAATGTGCTTGCATATATTTTTCAATTTAATCTTATTGGGTTTAATGGGATTTGGAGTGTCCCCAATGTCTGTGCTACAGCTGTGCAATCATCTGACTAGGAGCTTCAACCAGAGGCTGCCCAAAAGCAAACTGTGCAAAACTGCTTGTCACCCTTGCACTCAGCACTTGTAACATTCTGTTTCTCACAGACCTCAATAAAATAAAGAGTGCACCTCTTTGTCTCGAAAAGCCAGTTAATCAAATGTCTGCCAGGAATGGCTCAGGTGTACTTTCTCCTGCCTTGGACTGGAAGAATGGCCTTCCACAAGCAATTGCAACCAAATTTTCTGAAATATCTAGGAAATTATACCACCTGATGGTTACACTATTAGATGGATGACAACTACAGCTACTAGCTAGTAGCCAAAATTGAAACAAATCTTAATTATTCAGATTTTTCTGTAGCTGTTAAACCTTTCTAACTTTACTTACATATCACTTCCAAGAGGAGAAGATGGGGAAAAGAGAGTGTTTTCCTGTTGGAAAGAGAATTATTTTTCAACATACTGATTAGAGGACATACTTTCCAGCCCATTTTACCTGTCACTTCTCTCAAGTGTTGACACAGACAGAAAAAAAGTCTAGATCATAACAGGCAATCGTAAGTTTCTTGGGCAGCCAAGTCCAAAACGTCAGTCTTTTGAACTCCCACCCTAAGCTGTTGCTTGTCTCTGGCTAAATCTGCCCTGTAGCTCTGTTTCCATGGTAAAACTTCCATCTCATCAGATGCTGGCCATAGATGCAATTAGTCAAATCCAAATGTTTTTGTCTGAGCACAAAAAAAAACGCTAAAAAAACCAAAAAAAACCCAAAAAACCCTCTGGTGAATTTCCCAGAGGCATTTTCCCACCTCTTTCACCTTGCAAGGGAAAGACTTGATTTTAACTCTACTTCTTGCCTGCCTCCTGTCATACTTTGCTTCTGAATTCCTAGTTGAACATATTTGTGCTATCCTTGTCTAGGTGCCAAGGTATTCTCAAGCCTCTTTCACATCAGGGGTGCAGTTACGACAAGAGGGACTGTTAAAAGCAATCTTAAAAATAATCAATACCCTGTAAGGGGGATTGTCATTTGGGGAGGTAAGAGATGGACGAAATAGGGACAGATGCAACCATAAATCACCAAGTTGTCACTTTCAGTTCCCAAGTCTTGGTGGGGTTTGTTTGGTTGTTTGTTTGGTTTTGTTTTTGTTTTGTTTGTTTGTTTGTTTTCCCAGTGAGATAGCTTTATTTCGGGGAGTCGGGCTTGTATTTTATCTTAAAATTTATCATCTTGACTCCTTTAATCAGCAGAGATCTATTTGATGCAGTCAAGGGAGCCTGGAGGAGGAATCAGATGCCCTACCAGCACAGATGGGCCTCAGCTCTTTAATATTGGCTCTTCCTGCCATTTGATACTCCAGGGCAGATGAGACATCTGCACAGGGGTGGTAGATGTGATGCAAGATGCAGAAACCCCACATTCTTTTTGGTGAAGCAATTGGATGCCAACTGGGATACTCCACAACACCTAAAATAGCTTGCTTTTAGGCTACTGAATCCTGGGTTTAGAGAGTTTAATTATTTCTAGATTCTATAATTATACAGAATAGATCTTCATGGACCGGAGTGAACTGAACTCACATATTGATGCCTGAGTTTAGATGTTCTCACCTGGTATTGAGAAATCTTCTCCCATCAGGATTAAGTGGCCTAAATATGGGTGAGTCTTTCATTAATAAATTTGCAGATGACACTAAACTGGGAGGTGTCAATCTGTTGGAAATTAGGAGGGCTCTGCAGAGAGATCTGGAACAGTTGGATGGATGGGCAGAGTCCAATAAGATGAAGTTTAATCAGTCCAAGTGCCAAGTCCTGCACTTTGGCCCCAGTAACCCCCTGCAGCGTTACAGGCTGGGGATGTGTGGGTGGACAGTGCCCAAGTGGAGAGGGACCTGGGGGTACTGGTGACAGCAGCTGAACATGAGCCAGCAGTTTGCCCAGGTGGCCAAGAGGGCCAATGGAACCTGGCCTGGATCAGGAATAGTGTGGCCAGCAGGAGCAGGGAGGTCATTCTTTGTCTGTACTTGGCACTGGTGAGGGCACACNTGGGGGTTGATGTCTTTCTCCAGGCAGCAACTGGCAGAATGAGAGGACATAATCTTAAGCTGTGCCAAGAGAAATACAGGCTGGGTATGAGGAAGAAGTTTTTTATGCAAAGGGTGATAAAGTACTGGAATGGTCTGCCTGGGGAAGTGGTGGAGTCACCATCCCTGGATGTGTTTAAAGAGATGTCACCATTTGTCATGGAAGGATGAGAAAATGACGAACTTTGACTCCAGTAGTTACAAAGATCAGAAGGCTTTCAGAATGCTTTATTTATCATTTTGTGCAGCCCTTTTATAACGTTCTGAACTGAAGAACTATGTAATTGGTTAGTAAAAGCAATACTTCTCTTCATTGGCTAAATAACAGAAACAACACCTGGAAGAGCAGTGACCATGAGAATCCAGAGATATTATGAAAATAATATTACTATTTACTGAAAACCATCCTTGGTAAATGGATTTTTCTGAAGCCAGAGAAATTAGCAATCTGGCAGGCTGAAACCTTTACAGTCTCAGAAAATCAGGCCCACAAAGAAAGACTGGATGTGGCATTCGGTGCCATGGTTTAGTTGAGGTGGTAGGGCATAGGTTGCACTCGATGATCTTGAAGGTCTCTTCCAACTTGGTGATTCTGTGATTCTGTGAATTCTGTGACATGAAACCTCCCTGCCAAGGTGATGAAAGTTTTCCATTGTCAGTTTGACACAAGCACACGAGTGATACAGGAGTGCAAAGATGACACTCAAGCTTAAAAAGGTTTGGGCAAACTTGTTATTTAAGAACACATTTCTGTGCTCTCACATCATCCTCTGCCTGCGTGACATTGCAGAATCTGGTCAGTGAAGGCTGAAAATCCCCATCACAAGTGCCTTTGCAATTGATACTTCTGCAAGTGCATGGCAGGAGGACCAACAGCTAAGAGAGAATCACATCCATCATCAATGGGCAGGCACCCCTGGCTGCTCACTGCCTCCTGAAACACATGCAGGGGGAATCCACTCCATCAGTGGGGGAGTTTACTGTTTAGGTTACATAGCACTACCACTAACAATGTTCTTTAGAAGAGCTGCATTGCAGAAGTGATAATTTAAACTGAAGTAAGACTATTATTCTTCTAATTGAATTTCATAGCTCATGCATGCCTAACTGCCTAGGAAAGTATTTACTGCATAACATTCATAATGGTTATTTCCATTTGAAACAGCTGGACAGAACTCCTAGCAATCTTAGCTGATCATTTCAGTGTTTGACCAGAAAGAGAAAAAATGCAAAAATATCCACACAACGGCACAGTTATTGTGGAGATAAGTGAGTAATAATTTCCCCAGAGAGAGGATTCATGCAGAGCAGTGACACCAGGGCAGGTCATGAACACTCAAGTGTGAGCATCACTCCCTACCACCCAATGACACAGGAGCAGAAAGGCAGAGCACCTGCCAGAGTCAGCAAGCATGCAGGCAGGAAGACTGGAGCTCTGGGATGGAGGAGAGGATGAGCAAGAGACAAAATCCCCGGTTTGGGACACCAGATGTTACACTCCAGGACTGCTACTGCTGTAGCACTGGATAAGCCTGTGCTCTGGGGCACGATATTGTTACTCATGGCATACATTTCATTAGAAGATAATTTCCTACACTGCACAGCTACCCCCTGTCTGAGCTTCTGCCTGTGCTGCACTGCTGCAATTGTAGTCCTTAAAGAGCTTTTAAAACAATTGTGGTTTTGACCAATTGGCATGAAAATGGAGGCATGGAACCACATCTTGGGAGGGGAGGAGGACAACAAAGTATTTGTGGGGCCCATCACTGGCGTGAAATGCAAAAAGTAACCCCTCATCCTTTTGGTGGTGCTGGCAAGGAATCATTTTAACCTTGATGTAATAGCTATCCTAAAGTATCTTTTCTGAATAGCCTTACAAAAGCTTCCAGGCAAATCTTTCATAGCTTTAAGCACTATGAGTACTTTCCAGATAACGTAATTCTGCTTTTTCTGGGCCATTCCTAACATACTACAGACACACTGCATTACTGCAGAGGCAGTGGTACAAAAAAAGGTTTGCCAAGGCTGACTTCCTCCCTGGCACCGAGTACCTGGACCTTCTGGCCTCTCAACTTCACAAAACATAGCAATAAAGTAGTTGAAGCTGAGGAAATAAGCTAAGATTCAGCTGTCCCTCTGATAAAATAAATTAAAAAAAGCCAAGTTTCTCCCTTCAAACAGTCAGCCTTTGATTTATGTCTCTAATTTGTGCTTCAGGGGACTAAAACCAGGAACTAATTTTGATGTCCTAAAGAAATCATGATGCGTACATTGACAGCAGTTCCCTCTTTAGGGAGCTAGTAAAGACTTAATGATCACTTCTGACTGAAGATGTTTGTTTAACATCTGTAGTGCAATCCTATTAAACTCCTACAGAGCCAAAACAGCATCCTTTTCCCACCTCAAGATGGCAGCACAGCACACCTGTGAAGCAGGTGCACAGCATGATACAACAGATAAGGCTACACTGAGTTCATAGCCCATTTATAGCTCCAGCCAGCAGTTAAAAAGATGTGATGATAGACATTGGAGCTCATTTGATTTTTAAAAAATAAATACTATTAGTGACTCAGGATTAAATTCTGCAGTTCTTGCTTGGACAAACCTGCTGAGCTTTCAGATGTGGCACACTGCAGCACAGAGATGTTGATTAAATCCCAGTGAAGCTGGAGGTTTCAAAACTATCTGTTTTGTACCCAGACTCATTCTATAAATGGAAAAAAGCAGATGCAAGAAAAAACTTTAAAAAAAGGATAATGTCAAATATACAAGAGCACTCTTAAAGATCAACTTGAGAAAAAAAAATTTTTTTTTTTTTTGCAGTCCAAGGCAGTAAACCCCACTGTTCTCCAGTGACATAGAAATGTACCTTATGGTAATCATCTGACATTTCCACTATGGTTTCAGTAATGTCATCAGGAGTCTGATGACTAATTCAGGCACAGAGCTGCTTTGATTTTCACACACAATAGTTAAAGAAACACACTTTGTATTGTGCATCTGTGTCGTGAAGCTCATGCAAGTCCAGGTTTCATTAAAATCACTGGGATTAATGGTGGGTTTGGCAATGCTGTGTTAACAACTGGACTTGATCTTAGAGGTCCTTTCCAGCCTTAATGATTCCAGGATTCTAAGTCAATAGAGATTCTTCCATGTAACTCTTTTTAAAATACTTCTAGTATTAGTCTGCAAAGTCTGATTTCTGAATACTTATTCCTGTTACAAAACAAATTGCTTCATTATAATATTGTTTGATCTACTCATTAGTCATTCATTTGAAATTATTTTAAATACACTTTTATTTTTCTTCTAGAGAAACACCACATTTTTCACAAGTGGAAGAGAATCAAGGAGTTTCTTCAGTGGGTTACCATTAATCAGAACCTGTGTTCTTGTTATTCAGCCATTTAATCAACCCTCACCACGATAAAATATTGGCTTCAACAGCTTTACCTGAATAAGTACTTGATGAATTTATTGCTTGGCAAATATTATTAAAACAGGGGATAATTATGTATCTCACAAAAAACCTAACCAACTGAACAACAACAACAACAACAAAAAACCCCAAACAACAAAAACAACAAAACACACACACAAAAAAAAAAAAAAACCCAAACAGAAAAAAAAAAAAAATCCCAAAACCCAACAAAACAAAAAATCAAACAGTCCAAGAAAAACAAAAAAGCCAAAGCCTGTAGCCCTGAGAGTGTTCATCCTTGACACAGCCAGCTTCAGTTGGTCCCTCATTTGTGTATATAGTAACCAGCCCCAAACAGATCGAGTAAGGGCAGCCCCTGCTGTTAAACTTCCAGTTCAGCATATTAGGACCATCACAATCTTAGCTCTATAAAAAGCCACATGGAATTAGTTCAAGATCTTTCCTTGCCATTAGGAAAAAATAGCAGATGGCATTGAATCCTTCTCTAAACAACTGGCTGAGAAATGGTAGAGGGACCACAGGAGGTAAGACAACACCCCATGGCAAGGCAGGGGGCTCCTCAGTGAAGAGCTTTGAGAGAGTTCAGATGAAAGTTCAGCTTTAGTGACTTCTCTCTTGGGAGCAGCAGCTCTCCAAACATGTGGGATGAATAAGCAGACGAGAAAGAGGTGGCACCAAAGGGAAAAATCTGTCCCTATTTAAAACAGATGAGAACTGAGATTAATGACAAAATTCAAATTAAAACAATAAGGCAAACAGCTTCAGATTTTGAAAAATAACTACAGAAGTCTTGAATATATCCTCAAAACTAATTGCTGAGGGAAGCTGAAGTATGTGGCTTTATAATTAAACAGGAATTAATCAGTGTCAAAAA
>WEIU01000717.1:0-13273 GCA_013389925.1 Aegithalos caudatus | reverse complement strand
AAAAAAAAAAAAAAGAAATTAATGGATAAGTTATACTGTGTCTGCTGTCAAGATATGAAAATGAGACCAAAAAATCTGATTTGCCCTTGACTTCTTGCAGTAAAATGCACTTTTCCCATCCAGCAGTGCCACAGGTTGTGCCTCTCTGTTCTTTCCCTGCCTTCTCTCTGCAGTTGTACCTCTAGCTAATCTCTTCATGCAAGTGCGTGGCATCTAAATGGTCTTTACCATGATAAGAGACACTTACAGAAGTTGAGTAAAAAACTCAACAAAGAAATTACTAGTTTAAAAAAACCCCAACCTGTTAATTCTGGTATTACAATGTGTGGTTAAATAATATTCAAGGGCTCTTCACTTAAAGAAAAGTGAAGGAAGGTCCTACTCAGCCCATGAAAAACTATTGAGTCACTTGTTCCCTTGTTTTTCTTGCAAGAGAGGAAGAACTCTTGGTTCAACAGATGGACCCAGAAGGTACAGAACACATCTATCATCACATGAATGAGGCTCTTTGGGCTAATCCAGAGCAGCCTAAATTACAGAGGAAGGTAAGATTATGAAAATAAACACTCACTTTAAAGCCCCATTCCTCACCATCTTGGCTTTTGTGGTAAGTCCAAGTGATGCAGCACTGCTTTCCCCAACAGCTTTGCTAATGAGCTGCAGTGCTTGCAGGGAAGCTGCACTGCCAGGGAAGGACAGAGCAAGCATTAAATGCGCTATACGCAGCTAACAGCAGCCAGGAGCTGGTGACAAGGTGGGCACAGCCTGGTGTCCCTCTTCTCAGCATAAAAACTTTGAACATTTCTTCACTCTTTCATGCTCCTAAACATAAAGATCCCCCCTCTGTGTCAGTGCAATTATTACTTAGAATCACAGAATGGTTTGGGTTGGAAGGGACACAAAGATCATCTATCTCCAACCCCGCTGCCACAAGCAGGGACACCTTTCACTAGACTATGTTGCTCAGAGCCCCATCCAACCTGGCCTTGAACACCTCCAGTGGTGGGGCATCCACAGCTTCTCTGGGCAACTTGTTCCAGGTTACTTACCTAGCAAAACTTAGTTTTGCTCTCTTCTTTGAGATGTGCGTCATCTCCTTGTATGTGCAAATAATGGTAAGCCTGATGAACATGAAACACTGAATCAATTAAAAAAAAAAATAAAAATTTGTCAAGCACTGAAACAGGCTTTCCAGCAAGGTGGCTGAGTCACCATCCCTGAGCCAGGGAAGCAAAAGAAGGCACATACCTAGAAAAATGGATTTCTTATTCTAAAAATAATGAAAACAGTGTGTTTGGTTTGAGGTTCATATTCAGTGTTATCCTACACCTGTCACTGCCCTTATTCAGGAAAGCCACTAGAATTAACTTTGGGTATTAGTGACCTTAAGCTAAGAATTCATTCCACAACCATAATGAATTGGAAAAAAAAAACAAAAAACCAAACCAACAAAAAAACCCCCAAACACTGAAGATCATGCTTTGGGTAGGAAGGGATCTTTAAAGGTCATCTTGTGCAATCCCTTCTGCAATAAGCAGGGACATCTTGAACTAGATCAGGTTGCTTAGAGCTCTGTCCAGCCTGATGTTGAATGTTTCCACGGACGGGGTCTGTCCATCCCCCAGCATGTATTTGCACCCGGGTTTGCCCCATCCCATGTGCAGCATCTTTCACTTGGTCTTATTAAATCTCAGGAGATTCCCATGGGCCCAAATCTCAACAGAAAACAGAGATGGTCCATTTCCCTCTGGATGGCATCACATCCTTCGGGTGTGTCAACACCACTCAGCTTGGTGACATCTGCAAATTTGCTGAGGGTGCACCTGATCCCTTTGTCTATGTGATTAAGAAGATATTAAATAACACTGGTCCCAACATGGACCTCTGAGGGACTCCACTTGTCACCAGTGTCCATCTGGACATTGAGCCATTGACATTACCCTCTGGATGCGACCAATTGCTTAGCCACCCAACAATTCACCCATCAAATCCATTTCTTTCCAATTCAGAAAAGGTTGTTGTTGGGAACCCTGTCAGACACTTTACCATAGTCCAGATAAATGACATCTGCAGCTCTTCCATTGTCCACTGATGTAGTCACTCCATCATAGAAGGCCACTGGATTGGTAAGGCAGGAGTTGCCCTTGGTGAAGCTGTGCTGTCTGTCTCAAGATGCCTCCCTGTTCCTCATGTGCCTTAGCAGAGCTTCTAGTACAATCTGCTCCATGATTTTCCCAGGCACAGAGGTGAGGCTGAGGGCTTGGTAGTTCCCAGGGTCCTCCTTTCTACCCTTTTTAAAGTCACCTGGAACTTCATCTGACTTTTCAAGTATCATGGGGAGTGGCTTGGCAACTACATCAGCCAATTCCATCTGGACTCTGGGATGCATCTCCTGGGATCCCATGGTCTCATGCACAATCAGATTCCTCACATGGTCACATTCGCTAACAGTGGGAAGCATGTTGCTCCCTACCTCTGTCTTGTGATCCACTCACTTGACAGGTATGGGAAGAGAGGTCCTCAGTGAAGACTGAGGCAGAAACATTGTCAAGTATCTCAGCCTTCTTTTCAGCTGTTGTTACCACTGTGTCAGCGTTGCTTGTCATGAGTGGTACAGTTTCATTGACCTTCCTTTTCTTGCTGAGGTATCTACAGGGGCCCTTCTCATACTTTGCATTCCCTAAAAAGCTGGGCTCCAGCTTTGTCTCGGCCTTCCTCATCTCATCCCTATACAGCCAGACTGTATCCCTATACTCTTCCCAGGACACCTGCTCTTGCTTCCACTGCCCATATGTTTCCTTCTCACCCTTTAGTTTAAACAGCATGTCCCAACTCATCCATGCCAGTCTCTTGCCACCTTTGCCTGATTTCTTGCTCCAGGGAAGCACAATCTCTTGCATTCTGTGGAAGGTGTCCCTCAAGACCTACCATGTCTGTACTGCTTCCATGTCCCCGAGGGCATTTTCACAGAGGGTCCTATTTACTAACTCCTTGAAGAGCTGAAAGTTGGCTTTCCTGAAGTTTGCTTTCCTAAATTTGAGGGGCCTAACTTTACTGCTGACCTGACCCATATCTCTCAGGAGTGTAAACTCCACCAGCACATGATCACTGCATCCGAGGCTGCCTCCAATAGTGACATCCCAAAATAGCCTGCTTTTGACCACCAGGTCTAATATCACATCCCCTCTAGTAAGGTTAGCTATTACATGTGTCAGAAAATTATCCTGCATGCATTCCAAGTGTCTCCTAGATTGCCTGCAGCCACTGTGTAGCTTTCCCAGAAGGTTTCAATGTGGTTCAAGTCTCCCTGCAGGACAAGAGCTCATGAGCACACTGCCTCCTGTAGCTGGAGCAAGAAGGTTTCATCAATAGGCCCCCCTTGATCCGGGGCCTGTAGGCACCAGCACAAGTTTCTCTTTGCTGCCTTGGTCTCTGGTTCTTGTCCCAGGCTTTTGACCTACTCATGTGTGTTCTTAAGAGACAACTTTCCACACTCAATCCAATACTTGGTGTAGAGGGTAGCCCCACCACCTCTCTTTTCTCCCCATCCCTGCTAAACAGCCTGTAGCCATCAACAGTCGCATTCCAGTCATGGGATTCATCCCACCAAGTTCCAGCTGTGGCAGCTAGGTCATAGATTTCCAGCAGCACAGTGGCTTCCAACTCCTATCTGTTTCCCATGCTGCCTGCTTTGGTGTAAAGGCACCTCAGCTGAGCTGTCAGTTGTGTCATCCTCCTAGAGAAACTTCCCTTAATTCCTGTGAGATATTTCACTGGTGTTTCCCCATCAGGGATTCAACCTGGAACAAATTCACCTTGCAGTTGTTTATACTTCAACAGACCATGCCAAGACCATGCTGCAGACATTTAATTGGCTGCTGACAGATGTCTCCAGCAATAAGAATGAGGAGAATCTGCTCTAGAAGTGTGACTCTGCCATTTTTCATCAGTCATTCACCAGGTCACCCAGGACACCCAGGCCCTCCAGCAAATCTGCAGGAGCTCCAAGACCATGAATGTTTAAATCAAAGATTTGAGGCACACACTGAAAATATGAGAAAATATCTGAATTCCTGTAGTGGATAAAACAATGTTCCTTTTTCAGTTTTTGTTTGGTTGATTAGTTGGTTGGTTGGATTATTTCCATTTCCTTATAAAAATGCAACAATCCCTTTGTGGTTTTGATTAGTGATGTGGTTTTGCAGGTATATTGCTATGGTATATAGCTGTCTCTGGCTCCAGGAAGATCTCTCTCCTAGGTGCTACTGAGTTACAGACTGTGTATTATGTGGTACTTGTCAGCACTGAATTTCATTTATCATATTATCACCTCTCATAACATGCCAGAGATCCTTCTGGAACTCTGCAGCTTATTTTTCTTTTCACTGTCTTGAATAATTCTACATTATTGTCACCACATTATTTTCCACTACCTTTTAGGAATACATTCAGCAGCACAGGTCCTTCTGGGTCATTGAAAACCTGACCATTTATGGCCTCCTTGCTGTTAAATTACTAAAGCAAAATATAAAACTCTTTATCCCAACAAAACTCAATTTCTGTAAGGATTTTTAGTGAGTGGCCTATGAAAAGCTTGTAGAAAACCATGTACAATGTAAACCAGAGGAACATTCATGACATGCCTGTAGAACACACATGACTGCCAAAGAACACACAAAACCTTCTTTACAATACTTCTTATCACCAGCACTGCTGTTCCTCTCAGTTTAACCAGCACAGATGTCACACATACTTACCGCACTGTTCCCTATATGCCTCCAATACTCCCTTAGAAATACAACTCACATTTGTACAATTTCCTATGCTAGGGTATCAAGCCTACTTTCACATGCAACCACACTTTGGTCTGGAGCTGGTAATACCACTGTGGAGTTCTCAGTAATTACCATCTGGTCCTGTTCATCTGTGGTTATTGATTTAATTGACAAGACTATCATTTAACTTTTCTGGTTTAACTCTGCTGCCTTTTGGTACAAATCTGGCAGCTTCTTGCTCCTGGTGGGTTTAATGACCGTAACATTTTCATTCCTGTTTATCAAAACTTTTTAAAGTTTTGATAGTTTTACATCATTTTTACGCTGTAATTGCTACTATTAAGAGCAGAGGAACTTTTAAATTTGTTTTAAAATTGAAACACTGTAATCTATAATCCAATAACAGGAATTTAGTTTTACTCTGCTTGTATACTGAAGAGAATGCTACTGCTGAGTTCAGTGACACAGTCAGGAAAAATACTCTTCCCAGCTTTCCTGATAGTTAGCACTGAATGGGAAAAAGACCCACACTACCAATTAGGTTTCACATTACCAGACTTAACATGCCCCCAAAACTATGCAAGCTACACAATTCACTCTAATATTCTAAAAATATTTGAAGTTTATTTTACCTAATCACATTTGGTAACCTGTTGCACTTTGTCTTCCACCAATGGTCTAGATGGCAAAATTCCCATGTGTTTAGAGAAACAGAACAGTCAACCAAATAATTCAGAGCTTTGTGGAATTGGATGTTGAATTGATATCTGAAAAGCTCCCTTTTACACATAGAACTGAGGTGCTATATTGCCCTCAGCCTGCACATTCACAGAAGCCTGGAGGAATTTTAACTCTATGGGGCTACCCCTCCAAACAATAGTAATTTTCAATGTTAAACAAGAAATACTTGGAGATCGTGTGGAATCAAAAGTATTTATAGAAAGTATATAGTAAATACATGTCAATTAAAGCTACATTTCAGAGTATCAGTGTTGATTCCTCCATGAGTTATAAACAAGAAATGAAGCCATGCCTGCATGATTCAGAAATAAGCAGTAACACTGTCCCTACAGTTTCCACACTTGCTACAAGAGACAAATTAGAGTAAGCCAATTAATCAGATTTCATTTAACAAATAAACTGTTTATGTCCAGCATCAGTCCTATTACAAAGCTTAGGACAGAGCTCTGACAGCAGCCCAGTCTGAGCTGCATTCACCCCTGGTGACAAATACAATAAATATGACAACAGGAACATGCCTGCTGAAAGGACCATATCTTAAAAAAAGCCATGGCAGTCACTCCAACAGCAGCCTATCTTCATTTCCAATACCAGCTGCTCACCTACTTCAGGACCAGTCACTTGCACTACTTGTAAAGTCAGGCAGGTCTGTGGAATGCAAAGTTTAAAATAACAACTTAATACAGTTAATATCTTAATACTAGTTCCCATGTATAAATTAAAAAGTATCTTTTAACTATCAAATTTCAGAGGAGAGAAGTTGGTGAGCATTTGAACATGGAGCCAATTGTTCCCTTCCCTTGGTGTGACTCCTAGAGACAGGTAGCAGCCCACACATGGAACAGCTGCTGTGACACAAAACGTTCATTTTTTTTAACTCTGCCACTCTTCAGGAGAGCATTACCTAAATTGAAAGGCTTTTCACCCCAGAATGAAAATGCCTATAAATTAAGTTAAAATCCCATTTCTTCTGCCTCTCCCATATCTTTTGCCAACCTTAATCTGTTCATTAACTAGCCAGGGGTTATTTTCTAGCTTTATAACTTTTGAAGTAGCTTTTAAATTTTTCTGTCCTCCAATGAGATTGAATTTCTTTTGACAGAATCTTTGTGGAGAGGAAGGGAGGGGAGAAGGGCAGCAAAAGAATAAATATATATAAACCTCTCCAATTCTTGAAATGTGTAAGGAATACACATCTGGTTCATCTTCAACATCTATGACATCCATCTGTTTTAAAATAATCAGCT
This sequence comes from Aegithalos caudatus, assembly GCA_013389925.1. Lineage (NCBI taxonomy): Eukaryota > Metazoa > Chordata > Aves > Passeriformes > Aegithalidae > Aegithalos > Aegithalos caudatus. The sequence goes on along the minus strand of WEIU01000717.1, from coordinate 6,510 downwards.
GGAAGGTCTTCTGATAAAAGTAGGATTTTCATGATTTTCATTTGTTTTTCAGTGGATACAATATTTCCTGTGGTTATGACCTGCAGTGAATATGATGAGAAAGTTGTTTTTTCCTTAGGACTGACAATTCCCCATACTGTCTGTGACTCAGAGCAGGGAGGGTACCCAGAGCTTCCCCAGCCAGGCACTCAGCAGGGCAAGGAAGAGCTGACCTTTTCCTGCTAGTGGGAGCTTCATGAACTTTTCCCTGCACTTGGGCTGCTGCCAAGTTGCCACACTCATTATTTATGCGCTCATTTGCCCACAGTAAGTTGTTTGCTTGGTTCAGCTCCGCTGACGTAAGGCGAACAGAGGGAACGAACGCATTGTCTGCAAAAACAGAACAAGAGTCTGGAGGAGCCGAGAAGGGTTTGTATGCTTGGGACTTCAAAGTCTAGGAGAGTTTTGATTTTGTACTGCACATGTGGAAGACTTAAGTGTAACATGGTAAGTTCTTTGAGCGCTGCCTGGTAATGTTACTCTAAATAACTTGCAATCCGACTGGCTGGAGAGGAAAGTTATTCTTTTCAGGTGCACGCCTGTATAAAAAACCTCTGGAGCGTGCATCCACCCACAGGAAGCTTCCCATGCCCTCTGTCATATCAGGTACTCACACAGCTGCCCAGCTAACCTCGTCTGACGTGCCTTTGTGTTCCCTGCTAACTAACAACAGGAATACTTTTCTCTGAATTCTTGTATTTCAGGTCAGCTCTCTGAGCCAACAGAATCAGCTCTCTGTTTCGTGTGGAGTGACGGTCGCTGCTGGCTTGCGGTATTTGGGTGCGTTTACCTTGTAGATTCAGAAATCACATAGATTTCCTATAGTCATGTTCCTAGCATTGACATTTCCTTTATTTCCTAGCATTTGTATTGTTGGTGATCTTTTTTGTTTTTAAACCTAGTGCACGGTAACATGAGAAAATGGCACGAGCTCCAAGAAACAGATGTTAATGTATGGTACAAGTATGGTTAAGCCCGATCTTGCAAAGTACAGACAACAATTGCATTTTGCATGTAAGCAAATGAAACTGGCTTTTGCCCAAATATTTCAACTTATACAGACTACACTGAGGAACTCTGTGCTGAGATGAAGCACATTTCAGCAGAGTTGTGTTTACAGCTGAAGACCCAGTGACACAGCACTGCTCACTAACCTACTTTTTTTGGCTACGTAACTGGATATTAAAGACTCTTCCTGAGAAATTGATTTCAGCAGTTTAAGAGGCACAAAGTTTGTTCTTATAGGAGATAAAATGTTACCATAAGGTTTATCATCATCTTACAACTTGCCCCTAAGCATTACCTTGTTAATTTTATGTAATATTGTCAAATAGATATAGTTTTATGAATTATTCTTTTTTCCTTAGGTTCTGAAGAAATCAACTGTGATTTTCTAAGTTTTGTTCACAACAGCTTATAACTATGAATGAAATCAATACTGGTTTAAAAACTCTGAAAGAATTTAAATAATTATTTCCCAACAAGACTAATTTGGAAAAAAACCTGGCTGCTAATACTCAGAAAGAGCCAACATTTTCTAAGGGAACAGATTTTGCTTGCAACATTATCAAACCAGAATTCTTTCAGAGATATATAGTTTTTAGTAAAATATGGATCAGAAAAATGTCAAAACAGTGAGAAATGTTATTTTTTATAATTCTAGGAGCACAGCAGCAATTTGAACATATTACACATAGAGAATTCAATAATGCAAACACCACCTATTTGCAAACAGCTTCTCAATATTCACTTGTGCCTGTAGCCTTCAGGAACAGTTTGTCATTTGAAATGATAAATAAAGCTGTGCTTCATTAAGGCCAAGATGCTAATATACTCAAATGCTTGTATAAGTCTAAAGCTGTCCTGGAGCTTGCAGCTAAAAAAGACTCACTCTTAACTCCTATGATATATGTCAATGAATAATTATGGCAGTAGAATGAACATGCATATATATACATACATACATAATTATAAACCCCTTTCTGTTTAGCAAAAGCTACACCTCTGCAAGATATTATTACAGCAGCCAGAAGCTCCAGCCAAAAACCAGAGCCCAGTGTGTCAGGCGACATACAAACACAGAGTGCATAGTGTTTATCCTCCCAAATCACCACCTAGGAGCTCCAGCAACTTATGGACTTAAGGATCTCACCAGCAGCAGGGTAACCACTGGTGTGGATTTCAGGCCTCCCTTATCATTTTAATGGATATAGGAAAACCAGCAAGGCTTTCTGTATAAATATTTAAGCAGACTCCCATTTTAGGGGAACTCAAAGGACTAAGTGAGGGAAAACTTCATTATTTTTAATTCAAAAATTAAACATGTCTAATCAAGTTAGAGCTCAGTCTAAATCAGTGATAATAGGGTATACATATATATCAGGATCAGAGATTTAATTTTATTTGCTGCAGGTACTTAATAGCTGATCAACAAGTTTGTATTTATTAAGCATGTTCCCAAGTTATTTTCTGGAGTTTATTGCCACCCACAACCAACTGAAATTTTGGCCTGTTGTAGTAAGAACTTGCTTAAGCAAGGAAAAAAATACAGGGGGATTGCTTTCCACCCAAACTGACAAATTTACAGTTTACTCATGAAAAAAGCCTTCTGGTTTTATATATAGTAAAGTACTGGACAAGATAAAGTTTTCTCCTGCTAGGATTGGCTTTTACACTTAGATAGCACAAAACCTGCTACAAGAGCCTTACAAAAAGCCCCACCAAAACAAACACGCATCCCCAAACCCCCAAATATGAGAATGTCATGCTCCGCAGGTTTCAACATAAAATACTCAGAAGACTGTGTTTTCAATCAAATGTCTCCTGGCTGTAGCCATCACCAATTCTGACAGATTCTTCTCTTTTCATTATGTACCTTCCCAATTGCACAAGTCTGAAAATATTTTTTCACAGAGATTTCCTAAAACATTAAAACATGAGCATATTTTTTTCTAGCTTAAGGAATGAAAAAGAGACATTGCTCAAATCCAGAAGCCTACTTTAGATTAAATGAAGAAAAACCATTGCTGTTGGAAGGAGGCACACAGTGACACGTGGAATGTGAACATGGATGCACTCACTCATGTCAGGGAATTCAGTGACTGCACCATTAACTTCAGTCTCTTACCTACCATCGTCGTACCTCAAATCACACATCATGGGGGAAAAGTCAAATCTTGTTACTAGCCAGATGGAGGCCCTCTGAAGGGGAAAAAAAAAGGTGCAGAAATCAATTTAAAGCATTTTAAAGCACTCTTTTCTGTACCAGTACAAAACCACTGCCAAGACAAAGCAAATGCATGTCAGAGGAATTAGAACAGAAATCCTGTACTTGCGAATAAACAGAGCAGCAATAAGGAATATATCAGGTATCAGTAGAATTGCAATGGTGTCAATATCATGTGCAAATTAAATCACATAAGTCAGCAGTCACACTGCTCCTTAAAAAAATACCTGCAGGCACTGCTAAACATCTTGGCCATGCCAAAGATTTACCCTTTCCGGTGAGGATATGTAAAACAGCCTCGTGCAGTATGAAGCAACCCAAGTGATACAACACTTCATCTGTAGTGCCTGGCTGGAGAGAGCAAATATGCAGCCTCAAAAATGAGCAGAATGGATAAATGTTTTTATCATGGATAAAAACACAGCTCACTCCAGACATTACATTATGTGGGAAAGGTGAATTTGTATTGTCTTTGGCCAAAGCAAGTTATGAACCTTTTGCCCTTTACATATAGATGTGTCTGGGTATATCTATCTATATCTATATCTATATCTATACCTATATCTATCTATATCTATCTATATCTATCTCTATATCTATCTCATCTATATCTATATCTATATCTATATCTATATCTATATCTATATCTATATCTGTATCTATATCTACCTATATATTTCCACACAGTCACAGATATATGCATGTACATAGGTGCTTCTCTGAAGAAAACTAGTCAAGCAAAGAATTTCACTGACCTATGTCTCTCCAAGCAAATCTATATCAAGTCCTGTTCTGCTTTATTGATGTCAGCTGGTATCAATCAGTTCCTTCTTAGATTGGGTGCTGCCTTATACACTGAGGATGCACAGAGAGAGTTATCCCCAAAGCCTTATGGATTCAATCTTCTCACTGTAATGATTTCCTGACTGCCATCTGCATATTCTGCAGTTCATGGCATTTCATTGTAATTGAGTTAGCTGTTCTGCAGGAAAAGACAGGGAAGAGAAGACAACTCTATGCAAGGAGACAAAATCAAGAGCACTGACTGCAGCAAATGAAACAGTTTTATCTCTCAAATCATAAGTTTTTGAAAATAATAAATTACAGATAAAAAGTCAGATATTAAAAGAGTTATCTTTCTCAGCTATTGCTTCAACTTATAAGAGTAGCTCAATTTTCAGGCTGACTAGTGGTATCAATTCAGTGACACAATGCTAAGCCTTATGCTAAGCACAAATGATAAAATAAACACAACAATAAAAATGATAAATGAGAGAGAATAAGAATTCTGACAGCATTATCACACTCCCAGAAACAGTTCGTACCACCCAGTGGAGTGGGGATGTCACATAACCTGTTCCTTCAATCCATCACTGAAAAAAACCCCAGAAGGCCACCAAAGGCCACCTAAACTATTCACTTTTTCCAGTTGCAATTCATATGGAGAGAGTGCCTGCAAGATTTTATCACATTATTTTTCCCTTTCTGTTTCAGCTCTTTTGCCATGATCTCTGCACAGCAGCCACTATTCCCCAACAAAATTCAAAGCACAATGGATTGCCAATCCGAGGAAGAAGAAACCTGTGAAGAGCAGTATGACTCTGAAAACTGCACTTGCAGCTCCGAGCATGCAGAATCTGACACAGGTTTAATCAAATTTAAATACTGGAATTGCTATGGCATGCTAGGATATCATATACTTCGATTTTTGTCAGTCTTCAAATAGTAGATGTCATCATTTAACTTTTCCTTTGATACCCAATTTTCCCCATTATTTCCCCTTATGCTTGCATATATCATCAGATCAAATCTACAAAAAATACCCTTCTATCTACATAATTAATTTCTTTTAAAAGGTCTCTGGATTTTACTTACACATCTAAGAGTTATTTCTCAATTACAATCTCTTACAAAAGATATATGGTTATAATATGCATTGATTGGGCTGGCACAGTTGAAGCTGTGGTATTACAGATTTCAACAGGTTAATCTGCTCCAACAGCTACTAAGGATTCCAGGCAGGGATCAGTTAAAATCCCTGCTAGCCACAGCAAAGTTTTCCCTTGCAGTTAATTCGACGCACATCCTTGCAACAGTTCAGTCGTTCAGAATAGTGTCCTTGTTTTCAGTGAGATCAGATGGCATGGCCTCAGCACAGTTCTGAAAAACCTCACCTAGGAGCCTCCTTGCTATGATGAGACACCCTAGGACAACTGTAGAACTGACTTGTTTGTTAAAAACAACCACTAAGAAAGAATTAGGTTTTCTCCAACGTAGGATGTAAATCCTAAGTCTTTATGTAAAAAGCAGCTTGCTGTTCCAGAGGTCCTGGCCTCACAAATGAAATCAACAGCACAAACACTAAAATACAAGCTAACTTGGTCCTGAAAGTCTTCTAGCTGTTATTAGCAGAGTTTTATATTTGAATTGGTAGCTTTTCCTAAAAGTCTCATTTCTATCTCTAAATTGTTCAAGTGAATACCTAGAATGGCAGGAAATGACCATTGTTCCTTCACTCCCTGGCCACCCAGACCATCTGGTTTTGGACAGCAATAGTCTCACTGAAGTGGTGGTCAGGCATTGGAACAGGAATAGGCTGCTCAGGGAAGTGGTAGAATCACCACCCACAGAAGTGTTCAAAAGATGTGTAGATGTTTTAGCAATGAATAGCACTGGACTAGTTAATGGTTGGATCTGATGATCTTGCAGATCTTTCCCAATCTTAATGATTCTATGATTCAACACTAATGTCCTGAGAGCTTTTCTAGTCCATGTGTCCACATACTGTTTTTGTACAATACTTTCTGCTCTTAAACAAGTTGCACATAAAACCCATGAAATTTCAAATTTCTCTCACAGGCTCACCAGTAACTCTCAAAATACTGCAGAACTGGGTTCCTAGAGTTTCACACTATTTTGACAAGGAGCACTATACATACGTTGGCCACCAGATTGTCATTCAGGAGTCCATAGAACACTTTGGAGCTGTGGTATGGCCGGGGGTAAGTACACAAGACCACACACAGAAAGCTCACGTGACACAAGAGCAAACCAGGACAGCAGCATACAAATATTAAGGAAGCTTTCTTAGGTGACACTTCTGACAATGGAAGTTTCCCTATACAGAATGAAGTTCTTCAGCAGAAAGCTCTGCCTTAGGAGAATTTGAAAATTCATGCCAAAAGGACTATGGCATCAAAGCATTTGTACACTGGATGCAGGGATTGAAAAAAAAAAAATCAGAA
>WEIU01000716.1:581246-623817 GCA_013389925.1 Aegithalos caudatus | reverse complement strand
TTGGAAAAATTAAGCCCCTTTCTATGCCACAGCAGAAATGTTTTATTTCAAAAAGCAATTAAATATGTAACAGGAGAGGATAAATTAAATGGAAATAAGTAACACACTTTGTCGTGGGAGAGAGTCAATTTGAGGTGACTTTGGAGGTCCATTCAGAAAAAAAGGCATAATACAATAACTTATTGAGTAAATTTTAAAAAATGAAGATATACTTGGGCTAGAGCAGAAAAACTGAGAGCTATAGTAAGCATATCATAGATCCATTCAAACTGGCACAGTTTTGTTTAGAGGTAATGCCTACAGAAAAGAGAACTTTGAGTCTGCATAGGTGTGATTAAACTGCAAGCCTCCTGTCTGCCCACAGGATGTGTGAGAAGTGTCAGCTTGGTCCCACAGCCTGGCACAAGCATAAGGAGCAGAATAAGAGGCTTCTCCTTGGCAGCCAGCAGTCTCTTCTTCCAAAGGACATGGTACAGAAAATCAAGGCACCGCAGAATGAGAAATTAAATTCTTTTCTGCCAGATATTTTCCTACTTAAGTCAGTATAAAATACACTTCAAAACAGAGTCAGCTCATGAGGTCAAGTAGATGTTACAGTCAGATGGTTTTGTTGTTCTGCACTTGTTTTCTTTAGAATAACTCTGTGGAGGAGAGCTCTGACCTTCCAAGAACTGATCCCAGTGATACACATGGGTCCTTGTATAAAGCTGTTTCAATCACAGGCTCATTCTCCCAAGCTCTTTAGAAGCAGAAATAATTTCAGCCTAAACCTCTCTAGCAAGATGTTTTGTTACTAACAAAGGGACAAGAAGGGCCCAAAATAACGAGTGCTTTCTCTTCTGGGTCCCCCAAATCAGGCTTATCATGGTACAGCAAGAGAAAAGGATCATATTAAAAATGGAGAGAGCTGAGATATTAAATATGAATTGTGAATCCTCACCATGAATGCAGTATTCCTCTGAAGAGATTTTATCTTCAAAGAGAAGGCAGTTAGAATTCAGAGAGAGGCAGGAAAAACTATTAAAAGCACAAAAATACTTTCCCATATGAAGAAATCTAGACTGGAAATGAAAAGACAGAAGAAAGGCTTGTAAAGTGATAAATCATGCCAAGAAAACAAATTAGAGAGCACAATCATCTTATTCTGGATAGAGATATGCTCTACAGTATTCAAATAAAATCTGTTTAAACCTGCAGAGTGAAGCAGTCTCTTTATCCTAAATGCAGAAACTTGGGGTAATTCGATATTGAACCCAAAAATTAAAGTATGTCTTTTGGACGCCTCCTCAGATAAACCCCCAAAACTTTATAAGTAACTTCCAGAAATAGTTACATTAGGAAACAAAAGATATTCTGAAAACGCAGAAGCCAAACCTTTTAAGAAATTCAAAGACCAAATAGGAGGAAATCATGTGAGAAAGGTTCAGTTAGAGTGAAATTATTTAGTCCTAGGACTGTGATGCTAAATAGTCGGCCATTCAGACTCAAGGGATTCATCCTAAGTATGTGAAAAGGAAAATCTTACAAATATTTCTAATAAATACCCCAAAATTAACATCTAAGTCATTCCAGGCTGCATTTGAAAAGACATCTACATTTTTAAAAGTTGATCTCATTCAGAAATAATAATTGCAGGACAGTGATGCAAGGGAATCACTCAGGAGTGTAGTGAACATCAGAACTATTGTGAGGAAAGACAGCATTCTACTGTAGTGATCAGAGAAAAAGTAGCTGCATTTCTGGTGAATAAAGAAAGCCAATAGCTCCAGCAGAGATTGTGCATGCACTCACACATGCAGGGCTCAATTTAGTCACAGGGTAATGATCAGCCCAGGCTCAGCGATGACTTTTGCATTGCTCACAGAAAAAGGAGGTGGAAAGTGTGCAGCTGGAGCACAGTTGCAAAAGTGTTCGATGTCCTCTCAGTACACAGAGTAACAGGTTCAGATGACATGCTGAGTCACAAGTTTTACAGGAAATCAGCAAGGAAATAAATGAACCTTTAACTGACATTTGTAGATGTTTGCTGCAATAAGAGAACAGGAGGGTTACAGAGAGAAAAAAAACACCGTACTTCTTAAAAGTTGGATGTAATGTACATTAAAAGTAAGGGAAAATAATTCAATATATTGTTTTCTGCTGTGAAATCAATGCATGCCGCATGTTTTTGTGCCACAGAAGTGCTGTGACCAATGTCAGTAGTACTGTTCCTGTGCCTATTTGTATTTCCAATTATAGAAACCAAGGCCCCCTACCTATATTTCACTGTCAGCATAGATAGGCAAATCAGTATTTTTGGAGGGATTTCTTGAGTGATTGCTTTGTTGTTCTTATTGCATACATTTTCAAGTTCCTCCCCACCCACCAATCTGTTCCCATTGCTGTGTTATTCATATTTATGTATGCATTCACAGTTTTCACAGGAATAAGTTCTATTCATCTTAATTAAGATGCTTATCCCATCAGACTGGGTGCTGCACAAATGTTTTGTAAGAAATAATCCCTACTCAGAATAAACTAGTCTAGATACAGAACAGTGAGAAATTCAGTTATCTTCCTAATTTCTGTAAAGCACAGCTCCAAATGTTACAGTTGATAATGCCCAGATCTTCTAAGTCCCAACCTATTCCTTTGCAATAAGACTGATTCTTGTTTCAAGACACTTCTTAGGAGTGATATTGACAGCCTCTACTAATTTATGTTTCGGTTTGGTTTTTGTTTTTTTTTTGTTTGTTTGTTTGTTTGTTTGGGTGTTTTTTGTTTTTTGGTTTTTTTTTGGTTTTTTGTTTTTTTGTTTTTTTTTTCATTATTACTACTTTGCAATGGTTGAAGGAGGAGAGTGTGGTATAAAGGGGCTTTATTTGGTTTTGTAAGTAATTTTTATTACACATTTGGAGTCTTATTTTGAAGTCATATTCTGAAAACAAGGTGGAAAATAGTGAATGGAAGGTCCAAATCTAAATTAAATAAGGAAAGGCATTAAGAAATTGTGAGGCACAACACTAAGCATCACAGAAATAATTTCTCAATTGAAGTCAACTTATTAGATTGGAAAGTTTTATTAAAATAGAGAAGCAAAGCCTAATCATGTGGTATTTACTCATTTTTAGCAGAAGTTTCTCTAAGCATGCTTTATTTCATAAGTACTTGGAAGTGAGGTTTCACATCCTTTCCGAGTCTTTTGTAATACCAGCTCTCTTTGATGTGCTTAAATATCCAGCAGTCCCTTTTTCTAGCAGCAATTTTGTCATTTTATGATTCAGAAAGTATTAGCACTACAGAATGTATTCTCATGCAAAAAGATCATCTTCTGTAAGGGTGTAGTGGGTGGCAACAGTGCAAGTTCCTGCTCCTCTATTCCCTCTTGCACCTTTGTCCATCACTGCTGCCACTGCGAGTCCACACACAGCTGGGCTTTTTTGGATGAGAACCAGCAATAATCCCCATTACTTGGTTATTTGTTATTTTCTTTCACTGCTACTGTTTGTACTTCTGTCTTTAGGTTGTACATGCAACTCCATTAAATGTGTTGAGTATCTTTTTGTTTCTTTAGAAGCTGGAAACAGGAAAAAAAAAAAGTAGCAAAATTAGTTCCTTGTCATCAAGTTCACTGGGAACACAAAGTGAAGGATGGATGAACATTCAGGAGTCCATTGCTTTTAGTGTTTCTCTTTACCTCATGTTGAATGTCCTCACTCTAATCTGGTATTTGTCAGCATCTCTACAGAAGATGACTTTTTTGGTAGTCACGTAATACCAAAGCCAGGAGTGACTGCCATGGGTCCTTGTGCCCAGACTGGTGAGTGTGCTGATGGCTCTGTGGGCATCATAAGTACAAGATTACTGGCTTTTACTTAATTACTACTGCATATATACTGTGTGTTTTAAATCACTAGGTGTTCATGTGTTTTATCAACAAAGGCATCATAAATGATGAAATTCAGACACTGGAAGGGAAAGTGATTTTCTGAAGGTCACCCACCAGTCAGTGCAGTATCTGGAATTCAGATTAATGCTATGGAAGAGCCTAGGAGGAAATGTGTCTTTGTGTAATTCTGGTTTTGGTGTCTCTAGTGAATGAGACACTGAACCACACACTGAGTGAGTCACAATGATAGAATGAAATGTTAGACTGATCTATTTATTGCTCTGCAGCCTTCTTGTGCTGACAATAACATGGGCTATGTTGTATTTTTTTAAAAGTATGAAACTGTATAATTAAACTACTGTTTCATAATGCATGTGACAGGTTATCTTCAGGAGAGGGTGATGTTTTTAAAATATTCATGTGCTGCACTGTAGTCGTTCAGAAGATGGAAGTAAATTAATTTAAAATTTGTAAAACCAATATAAAAACAAAAGCAAAACCATAATTTATGTGTATTAGAAACTCACTAGCTTTCCTTCTTTTCATAAATTCCTGGAGAATTTATAGACAAGCACTAATCTCCCAAACTTAGATTCTGAAAAAAAATAGTGACTTTCTTTTTCATACTACATGTTAATATAGTCAGATGTAATCTTGTTGTTTTTTGTTGTTTTTTTTTGAAATGTTGGTGCAGGAAATAGACAAAAAATACAAGACAACTACACAAGAACAACACAAATATATTTTTCTGAAAAGATAAATAAGAAATGTAAAATAAGAGGAATGAGCTAAAATAAGGCAGAAAATAACCCTAGAAGTTAATTTATTGCCTTAATAAAAAGAGAAAAAAATTAAGCTTCCAGCAAAGCTTTTAATATGAAAAAGCCAAAACAAAACCTGAGAGGGTAGCTGGGAAACAACGGATGCATGAAGTTACGTCTAAGTAATCTAGAACATCAAAACTATTAAATAGCTCTTGAGCTATCCTCCTAGGAGATGATAGCCTTGTTAAAGTTAGATAGATCTTCTCATTCATCTGTTCAGAATGGTTGTGAAGTTTTTGGATGGTAATGGGAAGGGAGGACTGGAGGACTCTCATGTAGTGAATACAGAGTAGCTGTTATTAAAATTTATTTCATGTTTTACATCACTGAATTTTAGATGAGCAGTCATAAAAATCTTAGGAAGAAGTAGTTGAGTTTGTAGTTCTCTTTGTAGCAATTGGATAGATTTATTTTGCTGCCTGAGAGTTTCCTGATATGAAAGGGTAGAAATGTTGTTTACAAAAAAAGGGCATACTCTAGAAAATTACCCTGTTAAAATTTTTTTTTTATATGACATCTCCTACTCTCTTCTTTAGGCTTCAAGACTTATAAAAATTTAACACAAAACACCCCCAGTATAATGAATGATAATTCAGAAAGAAATACAGAAAATAGTTTATGTTGGTTGGTTGGGGTAGATAATGCCTTTCTAAGTGAACATACAGGGGCACTTAAGTCTTCCAGCAGATTTTGATGAATACTTTTTTAATTGCACATTTTTTTTAAAAAGGAGATCATACAAGTGGTATCAATGAGTATTCTAGCAAGATGTTTCAGAAGAGTATTGCACAATTCAAGCACTTCAAGGTGGAAGTATTTAATCACACTTGCTGTTATGAAATATTTTGTTATTCAAGGCAAAACTATACATATGAAAAAGTATGAAAGGAATTATATTTAGATGTGGACAATCAACTTAGAAGATTTTTAGTATGATAATAGCTTGAAGAAGGACATTTTTTTTACTTAGACATGAGGTCAAAATGGTACATTCTAACTGCTAGAGAAACCACAAATATATTTACATAGTTCAACATTTTTAATGACCATGTGGGTTTTTTTGTTTGGTTGGGGTGGTTTTTTTTGTGGGTTTTTNTTTTAATTTATTTTTATTTTATTTTATTTTGCTTTCATTGAATTATCAGTCATATATGTTATAGGAAAGTTTTATTTTCTACTTGGGAATATTTTTTATTAAAGAGTGTTTAAGCAGCTCATAGAACTATATTTGTCGCAATTTTCATCAGCATACATCTGATTCCTAGTTTTCTCATGAGAGAAAAATGTGATAATTCTGTAATGTTCTGCCTGGAGTTTTGTATTTTATACTTACAAGTGTTACTTCTCTTTTTCAATGCCCATTTCTTCTTATACAAATGATACAAATTATAAACTTACCCATCTGTACAAAGTGGCTGAAGTGAGTTTATTGCCTCCTGACAATAGTTACATGCTCAGGGTGCAACCTGATGAAGTCTTGTCTTTGCAGTTCACAGGGTCATCAGAAATCAAAATAAAAACACAATCTTATGTCATAACGTTATACCTTGTAATTGGTACATCTTGTGCAATTCCTTCAGTGGGGATTTCCTTTCTTTCCTGTAAACTGAAATTTTTGTAAGCAGTGTTTAGACACATTCTTTTGTAAAACTGATCTTATCAGGATTATGCAGAGCTTCCCATTTTCCTACAGGGGTTAAGGAGTGCTCACCACAAATGGTATGAGTATTTCAACTGAAAAAATGAGGTATTTGCAAAATGAGGGGTATTTTTTAGTCTTAATATTTTAATTTTTTAAAATGGAACAAAAGCTATTGTATTTTCATGAAGACTGTATACTAAGTAGCATATGTGGACTTAGACAACTCTCTCTTAGGGATGTAAGGAATCCCTTGTTGGTTTATTAGCCATTATTGCAATGGCTAATAAACAGGCTTGAGTATTTTGTAAGTTTTAGTGGTGTTAGAAAATGATTCATTGAAATGTCACAGAAATAGCCTTATAAAACTTTAGAAATGTCTCATTGTTATGCCTTACTCCTCCCTTCTTTTCCACCTACCAACCTTCTGCTAGTCCACTACCCCACTTCATATGTATTGTCGAGCCAGAACAAGACAAAACTTGTACAACACTTGAAAGATTAAAATTTTAGGACTTAAACTTAAGAAACAGAAGAACTGGTAGTGCTTTTAATTTGGTGGTTGTTGCTGATGTGTTGTTTTGTTGGATTTTGTGGGATTTTTATTGATTTTGATCTCATATATATTAAAATTAGAATTGGTTGGAAAAAAAATCCCTTTTTTTATTCTGACTCAGAATGAATACTAGCAAACTTGACTTATTTTCATGCAGGAGGGGGGTGTGAGGGTGGTATGTGTGTGTGAAAAGAAATGCCAGAAATGTTTGAATAATTGTATTCCATTACAAGCAATAAAGCAGAATGGTGCAGGTGGCTCTTCCTTACCTCTTGAGAAGATACCTGCAAACTCGTAGGATGGCTGGGGTCAGGAACTGTCAGAGAAATGTTTTTTCAATATGTTAGTACAGACAATTTAATTCACATGGAACCATCCAGAAAAGATTGGAAAAAATAATTTTTTATTTTAACAAGCCTGCATGTTAACAGCTGATGTGGAACATTTGGGTATAAAATGTTTCCTGCAACTAAAACTAAGAAGTACCAGCAAAACAACAGTTTATGGTTGTTTTCTGACCAACCATTAATGAGAGATTTTTCCCAGTGCTGAGGTTCTAGAATTTCAAGTTTCATTTCAGACTTAGGGAAAACTTACTTTTTTTTTAAAAATCTTGTATTGCAGCCTTGAGTATTTCTTCCTGCTACCCTTTCCAGATTTTCCTGACGTTCTCCTGCCCAGCCTGTGCTTGTGCCTATCACTCCTACCTCTTCTGCAACCCAACTGCTAGAGTATTTTTCATCTTACCATCTCAATTCTTGCCCAATTCATCTGCCATGTGCCAGTTGATTTGTTACCCAAATCTGCTTCCCTTCCCCTTTCTTCTCCTATGCCTGGTTCCCTGTTTTCATTCACTCACAGTCTCTGCAGACTCAATTTTAGGCTACAAGTTTCAGCATTTTTAGTCTCTCCACATAAAACACTTTGTCCCTCTCCTTCATTGTTACAGTGGGCTTTTTCAGTATGTTTTGTAACTCCACTGTGTCTTTGAGTTGCAAAAACCAGAACTGCACATAGTACCCTAACTGGGGGACACCAGTGATTGATGTCCAGGCAGGAAGGTGCCCAGTGCCATGTTCCTAATGCCACTGCCAGAGATGCACATCAGCTTCTTGGCTTCCTAGTCCTGTCCAGCCTCAGGACTGGTAGTGGCAGCTCCAGGATCTCTTTCCTAATTTGTAACTATGAGGTCTGAGTTCAGCACTATGCAGATTTAGGTTATTTTTCCCTAGATTGATCACTTTACATTTGTCTGCATTGAAACTCTTCTGCCGCCTTTTTGACCACTTACTTTTGTAAAGTCTTAATTTACTTCCTCATTATCAGGACTGCACTTGGCTACCTGAGTTTAATGGAATCTTCACACTTGGACGTGTCACCAACTTCTCATTTCTCTGTGTCATTACTGAAAATACTGACTAAAATTGGTTCCAGCAAAGATCCCCACAAAGGATCATAGACCCTACTGCTGATTCTTTTCCAGTTTTCAGTACATAAAAGCATCTTTCCCTAATCCTGCTGAAATATTTTTTTAATAATCTTTAAAGTGGAACCTCCTACACTTCATCTCCTGCTTGTGAGGAAATCCTTGGAAATATTAACTACCTAAGTAATAATAATTTAGTAAGATATGAGGAAGTTTATTATTATTATTATTCTTGCTGAGCATTTAACATGTCCAGTTTTGAGTGGAGATGCTGATTGTCCAACCCATGACATGATGGTGTCCCTTTCATTGCCAAATATCTGATATTGGATATTTTTAAATCATCATTTACAACACAATTTTGCTAACTTTGTAATTCTTACAAATTGTAAGAATATGTGTGTCTTGGCATAATTTAATTTCAGAATAGACTTGTATCACATTTTCTGGATTTGGTATCAAAACATACATACCAGTCAAGCATCTGGCTCAAAAAATTCCTGTCTGAATCCTTACAGTTTCACAATATTGTATCTTCTGAAAATTACTCTAATACTGTGCATGATTTCTTCTGGTAAGTTCACACTATGAATCTGCCTGGAAGTGATACAAAGGATTCATGGTATGAAATTTTGGAAATGTAATTTGGGAAGAAAGGGAGCTAATTCACATTGTCAGTGTGAAGTTTAATTAATTCAGATGAAGCATCATTCTTGAAAATTATTCTCGTCTAAGGGAGGTCCAGAAATCTTTACAAGGTCATATGTTACTTCTACGGTTGTAGAAAGGCAGAGAGTTTAGAGGGGCAGAAAGTATCAGAGGGTCTTTGTATTTGCTGGAACTGTAGAAAAGTGGCCTTTCACCATTGAGCAGGACAAATGAATTCACTTTTCTTGTCCTGCACCTAAAATTCTTCATGAATTTCCCAAGTTAAATACATAGTGATTCTTCTCCCCTCCCATTTTCTCACTCTGCCCACCCCAGAATGTAATTCTCTGATATGAATTATGGTGGTAACTAACCAAAGGATCTAATCACAACTGCATGAAAACTGAGACTTGTTTAAATCAGGTCTTAACTTCTGTTTGGCCTCTTCTGGCAGGCCTCCACAAATGGCAGAGAGGCTGTTCCATGGCCTGAGCTTTGCCAGGAGCCACTGGCAGGATGCAGAGAGCAAAGCCTCTGAGAGTACATCATTAAGAGCAAACAATGCTGATTTGTGTTGTGAGCAAAAATATTTAAAAGCTAGGAAGAAGTTCAGACATTTTAAAGTGTGCTTTTAGAAATATGGCAGGAACACTTAACTGTCTTTGTAGTTTTCCCTTAGACTTCAGGAATGATCTTGAGCCATCTGAGATCAGAAGTTTGTGTTAATATGCTCTTGCATGCCAAAAATACTTAGGTAACTGTAACAGTTTACTTTTAAAGATTTTGTTGTAATTAACATAAGTCTGCAGAAGGAAACTGTGTAAATAATTGCATTCATATGTAGAATTTGTTAAAACATTTTGTGTGAAGACAGGAAAATAAGGTATGGCTAGATACTTTTGAGCTTGTAGATAACTAATGTTCTAATCTGAGGTTCAGCTTTACAATAAGGTTTCATTCAATGCATGAGGTAAACAGCAATACCATTTCTTAGAAGAGATACAAAATCAGTCTTATGGTATTTACTGGTGTAAACTGACCCAGTGTTTAGACAGGGGAGTAGGTGTCCTGATTTCTTAGAAACACAGAGGCACAAGTGAAAAAAATTCTGCATAATGAGCACCCTGTAAATAAGGACATTTTTGTTCAGGTGCCTAAAAGTCAGTATGCAAGTGATGTGTTAAATAAATTTCAAGCTGTTGCTCTTTGTTTCTATAGGTTTTCTACTTTATCTTCTGATTCTCATTAGTTGACATTCAAGAGCTGCTTGTTGAATAACAATGTAAAACAGGTATTCCCTCATTAAACTTAGAATTCTACAAAGCAAAATAAATGATTCTGTGACTTCCTTATAAGTAAGGGTCATCATTTTAAAGGCATCCCTGATTTACTGACATCACGAGGTTCCAGAATAGCCCTTCAGATTCAGGCAGACAATGTGATTTCTCAAATTCATGTTTGGGGTTGAATTCTAGAGAACTTAAATATTTTTCTTTCTTATTCCTCATCTTGTAGGCTATTGTGCAAATCTGAGTGGTACATTCTGGCCTAAAAAATGTGTTTCTATGTCTCCTTCTCACTGTTGAAATATGTGAAAGGGCATGAATCATAGAATGGTTTGGGTTGGAAGGGACCTTAAAGAACATCTAGTTTCAACTCCACTGCCATGGGCAGGGACACCTTCTACTAGACCAGGTGCTCAAAGCCACATCCACTTTGGCCATGAGCACTTGCAAAGGAGCATCCACAACCTCTCTGGACAGCCTGTTTCAGTGACTCATCACCCTCATGGTTAAGCATTTCTTCCTAACGTCTGATCTAAACCTACCTTCTTGCATTTTAAAGCCTTTACTCCTTGTCCTGTCACTCCATGCCCTTGTAAAAATTCCCTCTCCAGCCCTTTTTTAGCCTGTTTAGTACTGGGAGGTTCTATAAAGTCACCTTTGACCCTTCTCTTCTCCAGGCTGGACAGACAACCTTAAGTCTCTCAGCTTGTCTTCATGAGAGAGTTGTTCCAGCCTTCTGAGCATCTTTGTGACCTCGTCTGGACTTGCTCCATGTCCAGAGGAGGTCACAGTTCCATGTCCTTATCTTGTGGGCCCCAGAGCTGGCACAGCACTCCNCATGCCCTTGTAAAAATTCCCTCTCCAGCCCTTTTTTAGCCTGTTTAGTACTGGGAGGTTCTATAAAGTCACCTTTGACCCTTCTCTTCTCCAGGCTGGACAGACAACCTTAAGTCTCTCAGCTTGTCTTCATGAGAGAGTTGTTCCAGCCTTCTGAGCATCTTTGTGACCTCGTCTGGACTTGCTCCATGTCCAGAGGAGGTCACAGTTCCATGTCCTTATCTTGTGGGCCCCAGAGCTGGCACAGCACTCCCAGTGGGGTCTCACAAGGGCAGAGCAGAGGGGCAGAATCACCTCCCTCGACCTGATGCCCACAGGGTTTTTGCTGTAGCCCAGAACATATTTGGCTTTCTGGGCTGCAAGAGCACATTGCAGGGTCATGTTGAGCTTCACATCAACAAACACCCCAAAGTCTTTCCCAACAGGGCTGCTCTTAACCCCGTCTCCACCCAGCCTGTAGATGCTGAGATACATGATCAGGTGAAAAGAGGGAGGTTAGAAAAGCAAAGACATTTGTATAAACTACGAATACTAGCTGAAGCTGTGACTGGTTGAAGTCACTCACTGATAAAAGTTTAGTGACAGAATAAAATATATCTATTGTCTCTATGACACAAAAATGTTGAGTCAGCAGAATTTTGTAAATATAATCTGTGAAAAGTTTCGTGGCTTTTTTTTTTCTTTTACAGGCTGCATCTAAAGAAACTATCATTGCTTGCATACAAATGAAATAGGCTAAAATGAGATGGTGATTCAATTTTTACTTAAATGACATATATTTTGAATGTATAAAACACAGATAAACTGAAAACCAAAAAAAAAAAAAAAATTAATAAGTATGTTCCAGCCTTTGTAGCTGCAGAAAGGAGAAAGGGATGATTTAATGAACTGGTCAACACGGTATAGTTCTGCTGTATATTTTCCACAGTTAGTTTCTAAGCAAGTGTAGTTTTTGTAGCTCTTATTTTCCCCCCTTGTTATATTTTTTTTTCATTGTAATGAGCACAGAAGTCTACACTTCAAATGAGATTGCCATAGAATACACAAATCTGTGCTAGAAGATTAGTGGTTGTGGTCTGCAGCCAGGTATTGGCACTGGTACTGCTTTCAAGGTACTGAGGAACTGCATCTTACATTAGACAGCATGTGACTAGAAAAATCCCAGGAAGCAAAGGGAAAAGCTTAAAACTTTATCCCTCCCAGCTGAATGCCCTGCTCTTGGAGCTGTGAAGTAATTTTCAAGGTTTTTGGCTCTTGTTTTCAATCCGTTTCTTCAGCTGCACTGTGGTCCAGCTTTAGTATGTCAGTGTCTCCTTCCATAGTAGGGCTGCAAACCATCCAAGTGTAGCTGAACTTTTTCCTACTTAGTTACTAAAGAAAGGGAAAGACTGCTGCTATTGCTTTCCCTTCCTGGCATATTTTGAAAGAAACAATATTGTTTCCTGGTGTTTTGAAAGAGTTTTGGACTCTAGAAAAGCCTTAGAACTCTAAACCTCTGATGGTAGGAGGCTTTTGCAGAAGAAATCACAAAACTCCCAAACATGAGATCTAAAGTTGTCAGCACGTGCTCTGTGAATCTCTGGTCAAAAGGTCAGTGGCAGTTCTAGAAGCCTTTGCTTAGCTGACTTTCCTGAGGCACTGTGTAAGACTCTTCAGCACCTGACTTGGTGATCTCTTTGCCAGCACAGTGGCTGGGCACCCTTGCTGGAATCACCCACAGAAGAATCAGTTTTACATAGCAGGTACTCAAGCAAGGCAATAATAGAAACTTGTATCAAATACCAAAACTGACAAAGACAGGCCATAATCTGGTTTAGTTTGTATGTCCTTGTAGTGCCAATTCTGATGCAAAGCTAACTTTGGCTACAGGATTTGGTTATCTCAGCCCATAATGATGATTGCAATTGGACTATTATAATAATATAATAGGTTCTAATATAAGAACCTTCCTCACCATTCTATACTAAAATGTCTTTATCAGCTCTCCCAGCCCTCATTTGCACACTGAGGAAGGGAATCACATTGTAATTTATGTCCTAAAGGAGAAAAGCTCAGAAAACCCTCAGAAAACTCCATAATCCTTGTAATCCAGTCAGGACTCCGTGGCTGACTGATGTGCCACTGGAACAAATAGTAATTACAGGCATGCTCGAAGCAAGGCTTTCATAAAACTGAATGAAAAGTATGATTCATTCCCCAGGAAGACTGACCCACCCTTTCAGCCATTGACATGTCTGTTGTCTTCTTTTGCTTCTTCTTTTTCTTAAGTTTCAAAGGGAAATAAAATGTCTGAAATAGAAGACCTGCCAGAACATATTCCTCTTCTGTATTATTAATAACTCTCTGCCTTTTTACCCATCTATTTGTGTACTAATGACAAGTAGTGCTCAGTGGATTAAATCTTCTGTTGACCTCTGATGAGAAAGTTTCTATCATTTCTAATCATATTTGAATATAAGTTTCTAATATTGTTAAGTACTCTATTGCAAAAAATTGACATATAACATTAAAAAGCTGTGAATCGCCTCAGGACAGGTAATTACTTCTGGAAAGAAGTTTGTGATGTTGTACTGCTAACTTAAGATTTCAGTTAGAGACTTGCTTTTACAATAGTATAATCCTTAACCCACTTTAAACATTCAAACATCCAATAAGTAGATCTTTATGATGTTGCATATGAGAAAAGATGCCTGTGGCTACCTGTGCCAGACATGTTTGCAGGATTAAAGTGAGAGTGCAGTAGGGTGGTGCTGATGCTACTGGTTTATACCAGTTTTTTTACCCTTTTTTCAGGGTTTCAGATCAGTGTGAGCAGGGTTCTAATTGTATTCTTTCAAATAAAATCTCCCCTGCATCTTCAAAAGCACTGTATTATTTGATATTTTTAATTGTATTTGATTTTTCATGCATGTATGTGCTTTGTCTAAGTGTTACTTAAATTCTAAATTTTGTATGATCAACAGACTAGAAAATATTTTCTCAAGATTTTGGCCATGACAGCACTTTATGTAAAAAGGGATTTCCATCCTTCAGTGAGTTTAGGGACAACAAGGTGTCTGTGAAACACAATTAGCAAGACTGCTGGTACTGCCCATGTGGAGCTCACTTCATGGTCAGGATTGTAATATAGATTAAAATTCCCTAGTTCATAACTAAACCAAAACAAAAAGAACCCTCTCCATTTGTGATTCTGTTGGAGGAGGAGAAAGAATTTCATAAGGCTCTTGGAAATTCATGCTCGCCAAAGTGAAAAGAGATAAAAGTAATGTACTTACTTAGGTCTATTGCTGGGTCTGTATGCAGACAGCAGAATGCATAACTTACATGGCAGCCTGTAACAGTGTCTATGGTCAACACCAGTATCTCAAATGTCAAATCAGCCTCAGTTTACCAAATCCAGCCAATCAAAACAACCAATTAGTCAAAGATGTATTCCTGTTTCCAGAGTGAACTTTACTCTTGTGGAGACCTGATTAATGTGCTTTGGAGACCTGTAATGAGGGAGAGCTTAATTATTCAGATTTATCAGCTTGCAAAAGTTTTGTATGATCCCACATAAGCCTGTTCAATCAGCATTCCAGAATGTGCAACATGTGTGCACATTTAGCAGTGGTCATGGTTTGTTTAAGCATGCAATTTAACCTTAAACACCAAAATTTTCAGTGATACTTGGCATTAACTGAAGAGATCCCCTCCTCTAGACAATTCAGCTTATTTGAGCAGTTTGACTTTATATACTGT
Source organism: Aegithalos caudatus (assembly GCA_013389925.1). Taxonomy (NCBI): domain Eukaryota; kingdom Metazoa; phylum Chordata; class Aves; order Passeriformes; family Aegithalidae; genus Aegithalos; species Aegithalos caudatus. The sequence goes on along the minus strand of WEIU01000716.1, from coordinate 608,992 downwards.
GTGAGTTATTATTAATTCTGTGTACAGTGCCATAACAGCACTGCCTGTTTACTATATAAAGATGCATTCCCTCCCCCAGAATGCTTGTGATCCAAGATAAGTGAGAGGAGACAATGAGAAAGCCATACTGGAACAGGAGGGTGTGGAGTAAAACAAGAGACAGATAAGATGGCAAAAAAAGAACCTGACAGATAGGCAGGAGCAGGCTCTGGGAGCCCTTTGCCTGCAAGGATCTTCTGACTGCTGCTGCACCCAGCTGTGCTGGTGCTCCATGGAATCACCCACTTCCCCTCTGCTGGGGCAGTGCTGCCAGCCTTGGTTCTCAGCTTTACTTGTTTATTCTAAAGTGTCCCTTTGCTTTTTCTCATGCCACCTCTTCATGAGAGACACTCTCCAGCAGAAAGGGAGCCCTGTAAAGTAAATTTGCCTTCCCTCAAACTCCCCCTTCAATTACTTCTGTTGTAGAAACACTAGTAATCCCTGAACCAGTGCTAAACTAAACCTAATAGTATCTTTTTACTGATTAAAAGAAACTAAAAATGCTCTGTAAGTAAAACTGTATGCCCAGCTAATCTGTAGAAACAAACATGCTGCTTGTACACAATCACACTCACTCCACCATCTGTTTGCTTCCCATAACTATTGCTTTGTCTTTAGTGAAGTGTTTCTTGGCTTTCCTAGATGAAGTTGTTTTAAACTTGCACGACTTTGCAACTGGACACATAAACTTGTAGCAGTGAAAATTGTGAATAAGAAAAGTAGAAGGTGCTTTTGACAGAGAACTAAGATTCTGTTCTGGACCTAAGTGAAACATATCCCAAAGGAGACAGCAGATTTGAAAATAGCACCAAAGAGGTATAAGAAGACTGAAAGTCAGAAAGAAGATATTTTTCTTCTTTTGACAGAAATCTGGGAATAATGAACCCAGCATCTCTTTTATGAAATCTCCAGCCATCAGCATGAGCCATAGTTTCCATTTCTATTCACCAAGTAGCTTTCTGCCTCAGGAAAACAGCAAAATTTATTGGCTTTTATCAGTGAGATTTCCAGTGAATGCAGTCACCTGTGATCACAGAGAGCATACCAAGGTCAGAGAGTTAAGGAAATGTCCTGCTTCTCCTTTTGAAGAGCTCTTCTGACAGATCAACATCTATAGTCTTTCACAGAAGAGTAGGCTGAAGCTTTTGATGGAAAAAATAAGAACAGAAATACTAACCTGTTATTCTGTCTTTGACAAAATAATTCCACATCTAGAATTTAGCCTGAATGCATTGGACTAAAAGGAGCTGTTACAAACTTGGTTTGTTTTCTACCTTTGCAATAATTTTATGTATTTCATTGTCCTTGAGATGGCTGCAATAGTTCTCCAGCAAAGTTTGTCAGGGAAGATGCTTAAGAGACCTATGGATGATGCCAAAGCCAGGGAAATTTGGAAATCTAGATGTTCCAGAAAGAACTTCTGGACTGCTGCAGTGCATCTTAGGTGTTCCACAGGAATGGCAGGAGAGGTACTGAAGCAACCACATATACATGCAAAGTAAATAGTTTGCTCTGCCACTGCATTAGCAAGGAAACCACTTCAAACAACTCTCTCTACCTAGGGAAAAATGTAGTAATAATAAGCAATAGCATAAGTCTCCACTCCTTACCCCAGAGGTTGTCTACTAATCCTTAGGAGCCTTTGCACTCTGCAGGCTTCCTTTTTCTATCCTCATTTGTCACAGGAAAAATATTTGTATGGGTCACAGGCATACTGCAATTCAAAAAAAATTAGAGAAAAAACGTTGGCCAATGAATCCCTTTATATATGTAAAGTAAACAACAAATGATGTATGTTCTCTGAGTAAAACAGAAACTTGTTAAAGAAGCTAGAAATCCCTCCTGCTTGTGAGTTTCTGGAAGCCCATTGTGCTGTTGCTTCTGAAAGAGAACTGAATGCACTTGCAAGGGTTTTCTTTTCTTTCATTTCAAAAGCATTCTCTGGTTTGAGATCTCCCCATAGCTAATTAAAACAAGAACACAGGGCGACATTAGTTATGCACCAGAGTGGGAGTCAGAAGATGTGAGTTCAGTTCCCAGCCCTGCCACTGACTTCCTGGGTGACCTTGGGTAAGCCTCTTGATGTTGATTTTCAAAAGACCTCTGGGGCCAAATTTTCATATTGAAGTTTGGTTTTCAAAGGAGCTCAGTATCTAGTGATTTCCATGATGTTGATTATGGCCAGAATTTCAAGCAAGCTCAGCAAGAAATATGCTGAGCTCATTTGAAAATCAGGCTCTTAATCTTTTTCTGCCTCAGTTTCCCATCTCTGACGGTGCTGGTGAAATATTTCCCTTGTCTGTCCTGATCATTTAGACTGTAGCTCTGCAATGCCAGAATTGTCTTTTCATGAATGTGTATAGTGTCTTGTACAATCTTGTTTAATCTCTCTTATGGTTTTTAGGCATTACTGTAATGATTGTTACACCAGTGTTCTATTTTAGCAAAGAAAGAAATTAATCAGAAGAAAGCCTAATTACTATGTTGTTTCTTGGATCTGAGTGAAGATCTATACTGATTTCTTTAGTTTACTTGGGAGGATGTCGTGTGCAAAACACCAAAAGCTGTATTTAAGATCAGGGTATGTAGGTTAGCTGACTTCTCTCGTCCAGCAGGGACAGTTAACCTATCAGAGCAGCTGGTTAGGTCAGTTTGGTGTGATTTGATTTGTCAAGAAACTTATTGACTCTCTTCTGCTACCTTGTTATCCTTTAGCTGCTTACAGTTCAATTGTTCAATAATTTGCTGAAGAAAATTTTCAGGCACTAAGTGGTGTGAATTTCCATACACCTTCCTGCCTCCCTGGTTAATAATGTGATTCTGTTTGTAGTTCCTACTGCACCAGCTCTGTTTGCACTTTTCCCACACTGCTTTCATGCTCTTGCAACATCTCAGAGCAACATAACATTCTGTGTTGGCAAAGGCATAGAGTGCTTCTTTGCTTCATAAGTGCTGTTTGCTTCCTGGGACCCACTACAACCCATTCCTGAAATTCCAGATCAGCATTGTCAGTGATAATCGAGCTCCTGGTTTCAAGCTCTGTGCTGTACAAGCCAGAGGCCAAATGTAGTAACCCAGGAATGTGTGATTGCAAAGACTGTCACTTCCCAAGGAACTCTGCTTACTGCTAAATGACTGCCCTTTCCACATACCTGTGGGTGTCACTAATACGGTGACTCTTCCCTGCTAGGTTTGTCATATATGGGTGGCCAGCACCTCAAGCAGCTGAAAGTTTGGAAGTGATCATTTCCTATGTTTACAAAACCAGCATGCACTTGCTGCTGTTTTCCAGATTCCCCTGTACTCCCTGGCTAGAAATAGTTATTATTCAAGTATGTGCCCTCTGAAGAATCCTTTTGATACTTTATGTTTTCATTTACATGAAATGGGATGCTGTATCTTGATTAGCTCTGCAATGAAAAAAATCTAGCAGGACACCTTTAGGAAGTGTATGATCTTGGCTGTTTTTCAGTTAAAGCTGAGTGTTTTTGTGATGGGGAGAGCTTAACTGTGCCATTTGTCTGTGACTAGAATTTTCTATTGTTGCATTTTTTAAAGGAAAGACACTTGTTTTGGTCTTTACTAAAAGTGCTTTTCATTTTCTTGTTCTAACAATGTTATAAATTGTATTGCATGTTCTAGTATTGGCATGCATGCCATGCCAAGGTGGTATTTGATTTCAAAGAGCTGTTATCTGCCAGGGCTGGTATCTGTAAATAAAAGCTTGGAATCAGGGAAATACTATAGATGGTTTGGGTTTAAAAGACCTTCAGAGATCATCTAGTTCCAATCCCTCTCCCATGGACATACTCTGCAAATTCAGGCAGACGTCAAAGACCCATCCAACACTTTCAGGTGTGGGGCGTCCACAGCTTCTCTCTTCCAGTGTTTCACCACACTCATGGTAAAGAATGTCCTCCTGACACCCAACCTAATCTGTCCTCTTGCAGTTTAAAAGCTCTGTTCCTTGTCCTGTTGCTGCAGGCCCTGGTAAAAGTCTCTCTCCCACATTCTTCCGATTCCTCTTTATATATTGATTTAGTCCTTAAAAGTTACTGAACCTTCCAGTTACTGAACCCAGTTCCCCCATATTTTTACCAGCTGTATCCAAATGTGTAGAAAAGGAGGAATCTTAAATTACCTTTACAAACCAGAAAGTCCCAGTACCCATGAGCTAACATAAATTCTGGGTTGTAAGGCTATGTGTGATTTCTGATGTGAAAGAAGCACTGGCAAAAAAGGTGATTCCTTAGGGTAGCTGTTTTGTATTCAGTTCTGGTCTCCTTCTCTAATTAGAACAGTTTGATTGTTTCACTTATATTAAACTTTTTATTCTGGGATATAAACCCTTAATCTTCCTCAGCATCATGTAGGGATTGTATGTGTTTCTGCAAGGGCTGATGTGCCAACCAAAGAGTGCAAGGGAAGTTAATAGCTCTTAAGAGGTAAACTATAATGTTATTCCATTCTGGTAATAACTGTAAGACTAAACTAACGAGTATAACATTAACTCCTTTCCTAGAAACATGAAGACTCTGCAGGATGCCCTGTGATTTAGCTATGTGCTCGTTATCCCTATTACAAAGCACCAGTGACACTGCAACCGCTGTCCCATCAATTCAACATTGGCTTCCCTTGTTCTGCTTGTCCTGCTCTGCCATTCTTGTTTCTGCTGCTGTGTGCATCTGTGCTGAGGCTGTTCAAGTCCTTTCTCTGTCCCAATTTACTTCTCTATTAAAGCTGATCTGGAGAAAAAGGTGTAGGCGTAGAAAGACCTTGAGGGTTTAAAAGACTTTGCCTAGTGTTGGACCTTAGCTTTCCCTCACTGTCATTCCAGCATGTTTGCCATAAAGCACAGTCATTTCCAGATTGTCTGCTATCTGCACCATGCAGAATGTCAAGGTGAAGTCAGAAGTGCATGTTTTGTGATATAAATGACAGTGATAGAATGATAAGAGTTTTCTGATGCATGTAGCATTAAAGAGGACGCACTCTGCCAGTTACACTCTTGGCAAATGAGAATCTGCTGAAAGGGATTTAAAATAAATATCAAACAGACTTAAAATTAACTACTAATTGCCATCAGAAGCTACTAGGCTTCTGCAGTTATAATCCATGAGTATTTATAGCTCAGGGCTCTAGCATTAGATTTTTTTTTTCCTACTGACTGCCACTCAAGATCTTACATCACAGGACAGGTTGAGCAAAATCATCTCAAACCAATGACAGCATTGTGTTTTACTGCACAAGCCCACCGTGACATTGTTTTGGAGGATGCTCGATATACCAGGATTAGGAACATTTTTTGTTTCTTTTAGGGAACATTTTACTGAGGATTATTAGAGTGAAGATCTGCTCAGTGTGCACAGCATAGCTCATGCAGAATATCTTCATACACACAGAGGCAATATGTCACCCTGCTGTAATCTAAATGAAAACCATGCAGTTTTATAATGGAGCACTGGCCAATCTGTAGGTCCCTCTTAAAACTCCCCTAAACATCAACTCAGTTTTATTTCTTATTTTGTTTTGATATGAATTATTTTTTCTTTTTTTTTTTTTTTTTCATTAAGCTTGGCAAAGATATATTATTTTATAAATATGACTTACTAGAAAATTACCATGTGTTCTCTGGTACAAGTGTTGGTGTTCTTACAATAAACAATCAGATACTGTGCAATTACTAGAAGATACTGGTTTATTTTCTGTATTGTATTTTTTGCTTTTAGTTTGGAACAGATGCATTCACTAAGAATGTATTTGGAAATTGTTTGCCTTAGTTACTCAGGGGTAAGATAGTGTGGTTTAATGGGAAAGACAATGGTCTAACACACAGGATGCTGGTGGTTCTGGATGCCTCAGTTTTCCACTAATGAAATGGTCACAATAGTATAATTGACCTCTTTTTATAGTGCTTTGTGTTCAAGAGAAGAAGAAAGGTGTTAGTACTTCTACAAATGACTTGTTGCTTGAGAAGAAGTCCTCTTCTAAGAAGGTTGTCAGGACTGTGGGCTGGTAACCAAGGCAGGAGCAGAGCAGGAGATGCAGCCCCAAGCAAGTACCCAGCCAGTGTTTGAAGCAGTGACAGTTCATCCCAGAGGCATTCCAAGCAGGGCAAAGCTGCAGAATTCAGAACAACTAGAATGGTAAAGTTTATATGCAAAATACAAAAAAAAAAAAAAAAATTCTATTAAAATACTTGGGAGATTAACAACTTCTCTTTTTATCCATCCTAATAATAAAGCTCAAACTGTTATGTGGATATATATAGTGCTTCCCTGCACATTGAATTATATTCACTTGATGTTACATTTTAAAATTAAGTAAATTCATTCTAAAATAGGTAAGAAATTTAGAAAGCGTTGTGAAGTATCGTAATGCATCACTAAGAAAAGAATTGCAAATGCTGTCTTCATTAAGACTAATCTTAAAATAAAATATAGCACCTAAAAATTTCTTTCAAGTTCTTCAACATTTAGAGGATGGAATAAAAGGTATTTTTTTCCCCACCATTTTGTTTTCACATTTTCTTCTTTGTACTCGTGTCTTTATTCAAGAGCAATATTTTACATCCGTCTTCTGGTAAAGAGAAGCATATCTGTTCTCCCCTCCTTCCTTGGGGTGAAAGGGGTGGTGGAGCTGGCTTTCTATACCATAAATCTGCCTATTCTCAAAGGTGACAGATTTTTCTTTCCTGTGCTTTCTGTGCAGTTTCAGAGCTGCTGAGTCTGTGTCATTCTTGCCAATCACAAAATCAACAGGTTCAGGGATTAGAGCTTCATCCCTCTCCTGATATAGCTTATAAATATTCCTACCTGTGCCCCCAACACATGACAAACTCCATGTGTCTGTATTCACAACTCTCTTGGCACCAGGGCACATCATTCTAAGGTGTTTTCAGAGAGCTGTTCAGAATAGAAAAACAGTGAAGTCTTTGTCAAAAAGTCTTGTGAGAAGAATGTGAATTTTCTAGGGGTATGATCATTTGATGTAGCTGGGGGGTTTTCTGCTCACTGGTTCCATAGCAGCCTGTTGGATGGACTGCTAGGGACCACTGCTACCTGGTTTGCATGTCCCATCACTGCTCCTTTTGTTTTCTGTCCCTTACCCTGGAACAGTCCTGTTCAGGAGCATATTCTACAGAAGCTTGTTCCACCTGAAGATCTGTCATCAGTTCACCTTTTCAGAACTGAATGTATACAAGAATGCAAATACACAAGAATACAAATGACATACTGAAACAGGCAAAGTGACTCCCAGCCACAGGGGTTACAAGATACATGATGTTGCCTTTTGTTGACAGATGTCATAGACTTGATTTCTGCTTGTAGAGAATACTTGCAATGGATTGTTCTGAGAAAATAGCAGTTATATTTACAGAATAGACCATCCAGGGGCTGCTAGGGATTTTTTGCAAAAATGGATGGGGCTCCCCTCTGCTGTCTATACCAACAGATGTCCTCTCACTACTCCAGCCCAGGATTAACAGTGACTTGCTCAAGTCCAGTGTGGAAGTGGATTAGGCTAAACAGCCAAAAGGCACTCCTAGTGCAGAACAGGAGTGTCCACACACTGAGTTAGTGCCAAGTAGTTAATGCATTCTGTATTCACACCCTCACTTATTTTGCAACAACTTCCCTGTGTAGGCAAGCCCTACATGTTCATGTCATTTGATGGTTAGCATTGCATCAGTGACATTCCAGATTCTGACCACAATGTTAGTAATGGAAAGTGGTTCATCTTCTAATGAAATGGTAGGCTTTTTTTTTTTTTCCTGGTTGCATCTTTTGCAACTTTTTCTTTCATGTGCCTGGAGTGTTTTTCTTGATTTTTTAAATGTGTGTGATATTCTTCTCATCTCTGATACATGAAATTATACTCTCTAAGCATGGCAATTGCCTTTATACTGCATGAAGCAGTGATTGCTCAGCCTTTTTTCTTCTGAAGAGCAGGAGAAAGCCCAAGTAATAAAAATTTTCTTTACATATATTTGCAATTTAATAGCTTGAGTCTGATATATTTTTTCCTCGTAAGATATTCCAGTTTTCATACTTTGCTCATACTGTGGCATCCTTAATGCTTGTGCTCCATTGTCATATGCCTGGCACAGATTCATGTAGACATAGAGTTTCCTGGTTTGTTTATCAGTTTGGTTTATTTTCAGCAGGTATCTGGTACTTAACCTGCTTCTTAAGTTTACATGTCATGGGTGATGGGAGTTAAGATGGAAAAATATGATCACCTTAGATTTTCCAGAAATAGTAGCTCCTCTGAGCTTACTGATGAGCTTTCATGACATCTTTTTAGGTAATCTTCATTTCCCCCAGCAGCTTCTTCAGATTGCATCCAGGCAGCAGCAATGAGGAAACTGCAGTTTAAAATGTCATCCAAGGACTTTGAAGTGTGGATTTCTTATGTTTCTTTGCAGTAACAGGAGGAGCAACAAAGCTGCCTCTGTGTTTGCCTACCAAATTGTTTGAGTTGTGTGGCTTATAATCAAAGATACCCTTTCTGTTCTACAGACACAGCTCCCATTGCACAACAGTCTGAATTTCCCAAAATCCAAAGGCAAAGTTGGTCTCTACTCACTTTGATTAGTGTGTGAGTTGAAGGTTTCACAGAGTTTTCTGGAGTGATTGTTTTGGTTTTTTTTTTCTAGGATTTGTAGTCTCTTTTTATTAATAATATATTAAACAGCAAATTGTATCTAGCTGCAAGTGTCTTTTAATTTCCTTTATTTATATTATTTCTGTATGAATTGTCCAGTAACATTTCCATCAAATCACAGTTTCTCTTTATTTAAAGGCCAATCTGGAAAACTGGCATCAAGCAGCTCTACCCAGTAGTGAAAGGATAAAATGGGAGCAGTAATTCCATTTAGAATAATGTATTTTAAAAGACCTGTAGCTTAGTGGGACAAAATACTGTAAAATATACAAGTTCTGTGAATTTGATGGCATTAAAGGAGTTTTTAGAGGATTAACGTTTAGTGCAAGACACGATCCTTTCCTTCCCCACTATTATATAAAGGAACTAAAAAATTGCTAATATATTAATCTAATTTGTATTTCACATTCCAGGAAAATAAGAATGGCTTATATTTACAGGATTGTAATTTTATTTTGGATTGACCAAATGCACGTCTGCGTGGTTTTTACACAAGTACCTGTCAAACAGGGCACATACAAAGCACTTGGCAGTAAATTACCAGCAAGTTGCTTGGCCTGGGCAGGAGCAAGTAAATTTGCAATTGCAATCTGGAGCAACGTGTTAGAGGCCACCTTCCTTAGATCAACTTTGTATTGCAACACCAGCAAGTAATCAAATTGTAATGTACTTCAATGCAAAGCCTAGTTTGGCTTGGTTGGCAAATTAAACTATCGCATGCCTCTGGCAAAAAGCACAGAGCCTTTGAACTGTTTGACTGCATCTGTAGCTTGCACACCTTATTTTCCCTCTTAAAAATCAAATTAAACTGTAACCTGCAGCCTCTGTGGTAATTTTCAAGGAAAATTAAACTGTTGCTAACCTTTCTAGCAAAGATAACTGTCTCTAATCAAGCTGAAAGGTCCAGGCTGAAATTCCCCTCTCCAAGTTTAGACAAATTCATTGAGGGAAAACTCCAGGGCTTATTAAGTATGAAGATATTGCCTCTGACTCAGGAAGTCCTTGGCCACAAATTGCTAGAGACTGGGATAGTTTGCCAGGAAAGTATGCTCCTCCTCTGCTTCTCCTGTTCCTTCACTCCTACAGCATTTACTGCAGATCATCCCCTCGGGAAGGACACTGGACAGTTGTTCTGGTCCGCTTCTCTGGACTGAAGGCTAACCCAAATTCAGAGCAGTGATGGGCATGCTGACCCACTTTCAAGCATGACTTGGTGGTCTCAGCAGTGTCAAGTCCTTCCTTTACACTTGGCCTTGACCCTTCTTCACCCCAGATGCCTTCTGACTCCTAGAGCACAACTCTTGGATGTGACAATGTCCTTCACCTCCCCCACCTTTCATTATTTTCTGTGCCCTGCTGGCAGGAACACTTGGCATTGACTTGTCCTCATAACATTCATGTTTTTCTTGGAGCTCTCAGAGATAGGATTTTTCCCAGCCTGGATGAGTTGCTGTTATTTCTATGGAGTCAGCAGTACAATAGACCCTCTTGGGAGCCAAGACCTTGTCTGTCTGGTGGCTCAGGCTTACAAAGACTCAATCCCACATGCTTAACGTTACCCTTTGATTCTCAGGATTAGTGTCTGACTGTGGCAGGTGAGAAGGCAGAACAGCCCAGCACAAAAGGAAAGAAATCATTTGAGTTTACATTGCAACATGTACTTACTGAGAACCAGGTTAGAGAAACAGAAACTGGGGAGAGGGCATTGCTGACACTGGAAGTAGTGAGCAGACAGCAGTCACTTGGACATAGAAATAACAATGATAGTGGAGAGGATTTTTCCTCTCTCTTTTTTTTTTTTTTTTTTTTTTACCATGTATATTATCTATGCTTAGTATAATTCACAATCCAGCAGTTAATGTCTCTGCACTATGGGTTTCCTATTTTTAAAAGTTGGTTTAAAAGTTCTCAGTCTCTCTCAGCAGAGTAAGTAAAAACTGAGCTAAGGCATGTTAGTCACAATATTATCAAGAGATGGAAGTGATAGAGATATAAATTAATACCAGCTTTTAATTAAAATTGAATAAGTAAAAAAAAAAGTTGGCAGTTGCAAAATTCATTATGATGCGTTACCAAAAATAGGTACCTTTATAAGAATGCAGTTTTATTACAACAGCTGTAAACATCATTGCTGAGATAGCCAGATAGAAAATGTGTTACTAATACTCACAACATGTTTCAGTTGGCTGGAATGGAAAACTAGAAACTGTTAAGGCACTTAATATGTGATCTCTCAGACTACCAAAATAGATGTATGCACTTCTGTTACTTAAGCCAACATATGAAGTTTGGGAACAATAACTTAGTGTTTTCTGCGTCTGGTTTTAATTTGCAAGGAAAACTCAATTTTATAAAAATATAACCTGACTTAGCTGAAATATGTATGATCCAGTGTTTTTATTTCTTTCCGCAGAATAGTCAGACTTGCAATTTATATCCTCCAAGTTTTTATACATTTCATTTGGTAAAAAAAAGTCCTTTTGACCTTAATGAAAACATCTTCCAATATGAGGCTACAGATACAGATCTACAGTTCACAGCATCTTACTGACCAGCTTAGGATGTATGTGTGTGTCTTGTGTAATCTGCAAAATTTACTGTCACTGAAAAAAGTTATTTTCCTTTCTTCTCCTGTAATGTAGAACATCAAGCAATAACAACAAATCTGTGGGTGGTTTATCTGATTTATGCTAATTTGCTATTGACATGCTTGCATCATCCCAGTCTTGCATATTTGTTTTTAAAAACTATGAGCTGCTTATGGAAAAGTAATATTTTAAATAATGATTCATTTGGGCTGTGATCACCTCTTGAAGGCAGGGCCCCACTCTGATAGGCTGTATACAAAATCATTGCAAATGAAGTGCAACCTGAAGTGTTTACGATAAGCTTGCAGCAAGAGGACAGTTTGAATCCTAGAAGATTAATATACCTCACCTACAAGGATTAGGTCTCAACTCATGAAATTTCAGTCATTAAACATGAGGCATCTGAGTCACCTCCAAACCCAGTATGGGAAAAAAGTTACCCCAGCCTGGGATAGAGACCTGAGGCCTTCAGAGGAGGGTCAAGCACCAGTACCCAAGCTTGAGCTTGTATTTTTGAACTTGGATGCTTCACTACAGTCTCCTAAATTCTTGTGTTGGTACCTAAGTAAGCACACAGAGAAGTGATAAGGGAAGTGGTGACTCTGGCGAAGTCAGAAGGTGCTGCACAGGTGAATACTCTTCCAGAAAAAGCCACTTACATGCTTATCTTATATTGTTGTGTTCTAGAAGTAAAGTCACAGGCACAATCCCCACATTTTAAAAATTCGCCCACCTTCCTTGGCGCCTACATATTGTTGTTTTTTTCAAATAATCTTTTGTAAGAAATCCCCTGTCCTAGATCTTGCTATTACTGATGCTTTCTAATGTCGTTGACTGAGGTACACTGGAATTACATGCCAAGTTCATGGTTTGAATCAAAGTATAATACAGAAAAATGTGATGTTTTCCACAGGAAAGATGAGAGCTGCACTATGTCAAAATGTGCAGATATGTGAATGTAAGGACAATCTGAATCTCTTGTTCTTTGTTGGCATTGCTTGAAGAAAAAAAATCATTATGATGTTGAGGTAAAACAGTGCATGCTAAAACTGCCACCTACCAATAACTCCAATATTTCTTAGCCTTGCTGTCTTAGTGGGATTTCATCCATTGCTTTGTATTTCAAAAGCTTCATTTAAAAAAAACCTTTTCCCTTCAAAAATTGTACTTTCTTCAAATACTGTGTGCTTATGATAGAGTAAACCACATATAGGAGCAATCTAAGAATAGTATGTGACAGAGGTTTTTTCTGAAAACTAGTGACTAACATAAGTGCATTTCTGCTGTCCATACCATTGCAGTTTTGGTATTTATAATTAAATTGTGCCCACTTTTTCCTTCTGATTTGCAAGTGTTTGCCTTTGTTAGGTGGTCAGTATCTGATGAAAGTATGTTAATAGTCTTGGAAATTAAAGCCTTGGAATTATGATTAACATTGGACATTTGAGCTCCTTTTCCCCCAGAATCCACGCCCTGCTGATTGCACGAGACCTTAGTAGCAGACACCTTGATGATTGACTGAGTATTCCCATGGTATTCACAGGAGTAGAACTGTAAGATGGTTTGGGTTGGAAGGGACCTTAAAGGTCAACTAGTTCCAACCCTAATACCTGGGCTCAGAGCACCTGGGTCAGAAACATTCCTAAATGCTTGTAATATTGAAATGGAAAGAAGGGCAAGCTCTGTTAAGGACGAATGTCTGGAAATGGGCCTGGCATGCCAAGAGGTGCTGTGGTGGAGTAATGGCTGCAACATCAATGCCAAGAGTCCCCCAGCCAGAGCTGTGCTGGCTCACAGGGCAGCAAGCTCAGCCTAAGCTGGGTGTGAGAGGTTTTGGTTGCCCCATGGGTGATGTCTGCTGGTATCATCCGGAAGGTGATGGTATCACACAGGCATGCAGGACTGACCATAAGTTAGGAAACACTGGTCCTTAATAGATGTGGAAGACTGAATACCAGGGATGCAAAGATTAGCTGATAATGTGCAACAGCAGCACAGGGAACCCAGGCTGAGATGCTGTAAGAAGGCAAATCATGAAGTAATTCTAAACTCTCCTTGTCCATTTGTGTTTCTCACTCATCCTCTGGAGTGCAGCTTGTGCAGCTGGAGAGAAAAATGTTCTCCTTGCTTGGGACACCTTGAGGACTGCACCCCAGGGCCCTTCTCTGCCTCTGCAAAGGCATTGCAGAACTACCCCAAAGGAATGGAAAGCTATGGCAGGTGTTAAGTTTGCTGTTATTACCAGATAAGATTCAGAGATAAACAAATGCATTCAACTAAAAGCCTAGATTTACAATAACAGAGGAGGAGGTAGAAGATAAAACATGTATGCATTTCATTAAGACTATACTTAGTGCTCTCTCTCTCTAAATATAAATAAATAAATAAATAAATAAATACATATTTGTCTCTTCCTTAGCTGCTCCTGTGTCTCAGCTTTTGATTTTGGCTAACAAACTTGTTCATGGAACACTAGTTGGTGTGCCCCTGGGTGCACAGAGTTACTTATACCTTGCTTTCTTCTTCTGGTAAAGGTGAAGACCTGCAGCTCCTCCAGCTTTAGGTGTATTTATTCTCATTTGTCTGCCCTTCATTCCCTGGCATTGGGCCATTGGGTGTTTTCTGGGAATTGTCAGTATTTCATTCTGCCCCTCCTCCTTAAGCGTGCTTCAGTAACCTTTCTATTGTCTGTGACACTTTTTGGCTTTTGTTTTTCACTAATTATAGTCTTATCAAAATACAGCAGCATCACTTTATAAATGATGCATTATGATAAACAGAACAAATTCCTTTTAAAGTGTGTACAGTATATACAGGCTACACAGCAAGCCCATTTGTGACACTCAAACACAAACTGATATTGTGATATTGAGGGTAGGACTGCCAGATCTGCTCCACCTCATCCTTTGTTAGGTTCTGGGGACTCATCTGTGTGTTACTGGGTTTTGATGGACTTGAATAGTGAGTACCAAAGGTTTTGCATATCTTCAGGCCAGCCTGCTCTCCTTCCCAGCCTTTCTTGCTAGCATTGGCTGTAAACAGACACACACACACAACCAGACACAAACACACACACACACACAGACACAAAGTGGTTACAATATAAAAATCCACATCTTCTAAAAGACATCATAGTACAGTGTTTTTTGCAGTGCCTTTTTCATGGAGTGGTGCAGAAACATGCTGTGGTATTTCAGATATCACTGTGAGATAGTGCTTGGCAAATGTTGGATTTTATTAGCTTATTTTAAGTACTGGCAATTTACCTTAAATAAGAAATTTTTTTTTCTTTTTTTTCCCATTCTACTTTCTCATAAATCAGATCTTGGTAATAACACCATTGAACAAATTGACGAAGATATAGCTGTGACTCGGAGTCAGATGAACTTTATTTGTCCCATTACACAGGTATGTATCACTGCTGCAGTAATTGACAGGGAAATAGTTATTTCATATTCTTCATTGGTTTGTTTATTACAAATCTGCACTACCTGTTAAACAACTTTAAATATTTAACAGCAAAATAGTATAAATTTTAAGCATTATCGGAGAAGAGCAATACTGCTTGGGGAGAAAACCCATGTAAGCAGGAATGTAGTTCACCAAGCAGGACCTCATCCCCTAATTTGACTGGAATGCCATGTATGAGTGGCAAACATACTTCCTGCTGTTTCACATAAAATCTCAGAAGAAGCATTTTCATGGGCATTATCAGTTCCTTTAAATCAATCCTTACTGATTACAGATGACAATGAAGAGGCCAGTGCGGAACAAAGTCTGTGGACATAGTTATGAAGAAGATGCCATTCTAGATATAATCCAGACCCAAAAGCAGAAAAAGAAAAAAGTCCGGTAAGCTAAAAAGAATGTGTGGAAAAGCTATTTGCTTTGCTGTGTAAGTGGAATTTTACTCCCCTTGTTCTAGGAAATGTATTTGGATTGGAAAGGCTGCAGGAAGTAAAACTTCAGCATCTGCCCAAGTCAGTCTCCTCGTTAGTACGAGGCACGTGAAGGTGCTTTTCTTTTTAATGAAAACAATGTGTAAGGAAATATTCAGGAATTGTGTGGGGAAGTTACAGCTACTTGTAGCTGCACAACACAAGTAAAGAGGTTTCATATAGCCATGACCAACAAAGAAGGACCTCAGTTTGCTAAATTTTAGTTGCTGATTTGTTGCCACTGATTATGTAGCAAGCCTTGAAGTAAGTGAAGAACAATTTCCTCCGTGCACCTTCTTTTGCAGTTATATTCCAATACAGCTCAGAAATATTAAAACAACTTAGTGTTAAAGTGATAAATATTAAACCACAACATTTTGGGTAGAACAGAATTTATGAATGAGATGTAATGCAGTTCCTACCATGATGCAGTTAAATAATTCTTTCCTTATATCATCAGAAGAGTCTGTCACTTTTCCACATGGGACATATTTTTTTGAATGAAAAGATGTAACAGTTGAATTTTTAAATCTCAAATTCTTCACAGTAAATTTGAAAATGAGAATGATTTTAAGGAAAAAAAAAAAAGAAGAAAAAGAGGATTGCACACTAATGATGCTTTTTGATGCAAGTTGAGAGGACATATCCTCTCATCATTTATTTCACATTTGTTTTAACTCTATTTATGCTAGATCCTCCTGTTCTGGGGCTGATGACTTTATGGAAACTTACCAGTTGTGGACTTCTTAATAAATGTGCTGTTTACTCAGGAAGGTCTGTCAGAGACCAGCAACCTGATTTCCCTGAAGATAATGCCACAGGCAGCTTATTTCCTCCATCTGTTGCTCTGGCATTTCTGTTAGGCTCTACACAGTCCTCCATGGGGGTTACAAAGGTGGAGCTGGAATTTTTATTCCATGCTCCTTCCCTGCTACAGGAAAGCCCTGCTATGAAAGCAAGCATCAGTTGGGATGCCCAGCCACTATCTCAGTGTCAAGACAGCTTGAAGAACAAGATGGAAGTTCCTTGCTTGGGTTACTAAGTCTAGGGAAAAATCTGGAATGGGTGCAATATATTGGGAATACCAGCAACATGGATAGACAGAAACTTAGCTGGAAAAATGAACAGGAATTGGGAAATAGCTCTCAAGTTGAAGGAAGGATAGGGAGAGGCTAAAAAGCATGTGCTCAACAGCCTAGTGACAAGAATACCTTCTCTGATACTAAATTTAGGATGTTTGTATCTAATTGTTTCTCTGTGTTGTTAAATCCATCAGAATAATGTCTATTTAGGAGAAATTGTTGTAGTAGATCAAAAGTTTCAGCTCTGCTGAAAAACAAATAGGATCACATGATTGAACTTTATTTTACCTTTTAAGAAATGGAAGACTAAAGAAACTCTGAAGTTTAAAAAAATCATATCAGCTGTACAACACCTAGCTTTAAAAGCTACCTTATACCCAAACCAAAATTATTTGTGCCATCTAAACACTGGCAATTCTTATTATTGAGCTTTTAGCTTTTAGCTTTACCATTTTTACAGCAGTTATCCCAGTGCTAGAAAAGCACACACACAGCAATGCCACAGCTTCACTGTAACTATATAAGAAGGATTCCTTGGTGTTCTCTGCCCAGTCTGACCAACCTGCTGTAATTTTAGACTTTCTCTTGAAAATGCAGGTACTTTGAAAACCTATAGCAGCTGTGATGGGAAGACAGGCCAGCTGTTGCAACAAGGTCCCTGTTTCAGTATCCCAATCTCATGGCGTGGCTGCTGGGCTGTGCTCCTGCCAGGGATCTTCCTGTGGGAGCAGGTGTCCTGGCAGAGCAGGGTGTGACTGCAGGATCCTTGCTATCCTGACTGTGGAATCAGAGCTGTTGCTCACTCTGGAGACACAGGGTGGCTGTTTCCTTACAAGTGCTTCCCAGTTTGAATGCAGGGGATCCCTTCAGTGCCCTTGGCAGTGCCTGCCTGCCAGCCCTTCTGCTGACGTGCACACAGCCCCTGCTGACAGACTTGTCACACACTCCTTGGGGCACCTCTTACGTCTCTTGCTTTGCTCACTATTTTCCACTGCCTGGAAGGACATACTAATGCTTTATGCTTACAGGAAATGTGGGAAGCTTTCTGAACACTTGTTATTCATTAATCTGGCAAGCTAGTGCTGTATTAAGGTGATAAATGGGAAAACTGAGGCACAGAGCAATTAAATGACTGATCTATGACAAACACAGTAAGCTGTGGACAAATCTGGAGTAAAAGTTATGAGTGCTGAGTGTAAATAAGTTCAGCTCCTCAGACAAAAGTTACTCTAAGAGAGGAAAAATTCAGGAGAAGTGTTAGTTCTCACTATAGGTACTGTCTGTGTATGTTTGGGCTGCCACCAAAGGAAAATTACCTTTGGTCCTTAAGTATCTTTCACCCTGCTGTCTTTATCTGGGTGTTTCAAGTAGTTGTAAGACATTTTGTATTTGATTATCATCTAGAGGCTGTTAATTTTACCCCATTCCCCCTTTCTGAGCTTTCATAGCTCATAAAAGGTCAGGTTGATTTTTACACCAAGTATAGTCCACTGATTCACCAGTCAGTTGTGGCAAGACTCCTTCCCTTTTATTTGTTTCCCTAGAAAATAATTTCCCTTCTTATCTGCCAGTGAAGATTATACTTCTCCACTGCAGAGTAGTAAGGTAAGGGGTATTTACCTTCAGTTTGTAGAGGACTGTAGAGAGGGAAAGCAACACAGAAAGATGTCCATGCAGTGCTGATATTGCTGATGAAGGCAGCTTGTGTGCTTGAACCAAGGGAGTGATCAACATGTGAAAGGCTCCATCTCTCACTGTGCTCCTTCTTTCCTTCCTTCACCTGATGATTCTCACCAGCTGAGATTTATTTTTTTCCCACATAGAGCTGGGGAAGAGGACAAGTGGTAACAAGGAACTGACAGAAAGAGTAAATCCTGGATTAAAAAAAAAAGTCTAGCAGATGTTATGCAAAAGCCTATAGCTGACAAATACAATTCTTCCAATTTAATGGAGTCTCTCTTTTCTTTCTAACAGATGCCCTAAAATGGGCTGTAGCCATGTTGATGTAAAAGGATCAGATCTTGTACCAGACGAAGCCCTTAAAAGAGTGATTGACAGCCAGAATAAACAAAGCTGGTCAACACTGGACACGTGAGCTGGATGTGCTACTGCCACAAAGAAAATTTGTTATTAGAGGTCTTGTGGGATAAGTTGTTGATTCTAAATAGATTGTATAGCTGATTGTTATTTGTTAAGTGTTTCATTTGTAGGTAAATCATTGTTAAATTTTTCATTTACAGCTGAAGTTGAAGATCTCTGCTGTAACTGAAAGCATTTTTTGTACTCAGGAATATAAGGAATTCCAGTTAAACTTGTTTGGGTTTTTTTCTACCTTCCTGAATTTCTAAAAGCTTGCATTTGGTAAATAAAGCATGTTTTGCAGCATTTAAACTTCCTTGTCAGTGTGCTAGTTTCTTCAGCGTATTAGAGATGCAAATCCTGCCAGCATGTAATAATGAGTGTTTTGCTCTGTATTGCAGATGGTTCTGTTATTGTCTCTGTAACTACTGGGAATGCTTGGAGTAAAGCACTGCAACCAAGGATTTTTAGTGCTTGGGACCATGCCCATGTTTTAACACAAACCTTGGAGATGAATTTTCAGAAAGTTTTGCACACTTATTTACACCTTTTTTTGTGGCCACAGAGAACAACCACTCAGCTTTGAGGAGCTTGGCCTCATTTTTATAATTTTTGAACTCTCTGCCCTGACTTACGCTTTTCTTTTGAAATTCAGAAGCATTTGATTCAGGCTTTTTGCATTTGGGAATCCCAGAAGGCCTTACTTTAATATTAGGCTGGAAACTACAATTATTTACAGAGGTATTCCAATAACTAAATTTTAGATAGTACAAATATATAGTAACCATACGCCTTGGATTGAAAAGCATTTAATCTCATTTTATATAAGCTTCAGATATCTATGCTTTTGGGCACAGATCCATAAAGAACTCAAACTTTGTGACACTATTTATTGCCTAAATTGATCTGAACACATCAGGCAGATAAGGCATATATGTACATGAGTTAGAAATAGCCATAGGTAAAATGAGCTGCCTTGGCAGTCAGATGGCAATTATCTCTTGGCATATGTAAGCAGAAAATACAGGGTTCTTTGAGCTTTGGTGTCCTTAGTGGGCTAGATGGTATTTTCCTGTGTAATTTTTCTGAATTTATAATCTGACCTTTCATGTAAAATGTAGCTGAGGTACCCATATGCTAAGATTTTCACTCTTGGTTACTCTTTGCTAACAGCTCTCCTTTCATAGACCATTATTAACCCCAATTGCACTTCAGAGCACAAACCACTTCAAGCTGAAAATTGTTATTTTGTAATTGAATAATATTAATCTGCAAGCTGATTTCATAGCTGAAAAAGAGAACTGAACCATTACTACTTGCACTGGGCTTTTGTGTTCAAAACACTTCATGGGAATTGGCTGGCTAATTTTCATTATGTGGTCTAACCCCCGAGGTCCATCTTCTCCCAACTTGGCAGTGAGCGTGGGTGCTTCTGCCACAGGAGCCCAGCTGAAGTAGCTGAAAGGGACTGGGGGGTAGTTGAGCAGTATGTAATTGTATTTTTATGTGTAAAATCAGGTCCCTTTTAAGATACCTCAGAGCTCAAACCTATAGTTTTTAAGGTGGGTCACCGATTTTCAGTTAAGTACCACAAGGGAGAATGTTATCAATAGCATTAAAAAAACATGTCCCTTTTGTTTCATCTTTCAGTTCGGGGTTAAATTTATTCTTGAAGCATTTCTAAGAAGAACAGTCAGAAACAGAAACTTGCATTGATTAAACAAGCGCTGCAGCTTCTGGCAGAGGTGCATTAACATTGTCCTCTTGGATCTAATTCAATCCCTGATGATAACCAGCTTCCCAAGTTTTCAGATGCAAAGATGTACATACATTTTCCACAGCCACAAGTGTTGCACCTCAAATTTAGTTTGTGTAGGTGTCGGGGTTGCTTGAGTGTGCCTTCCAATAACACATAACATTGTAAATGGTAAATTATACCCAGTTTCCTACCAACAAACCGGTGGCAGCAGGTTTGGTTTGCTACCTGTGGCATTTGTACCAGTATAGCCTTGGATTGCTGCAGTTCCTGATATGGTTCATTGCCCTCATGTTCCAGTGAGTAATGCTGGGAGGGAGATTGCTGTCTTGGTTACACCTTGTTGTCCTACGTGAAAAAGAGGCTTGACCCATCTCAGTGCTGCACTCAGCCTCTGTTAGCTAATCCACAGGTAATAACGTGAACTGTCTGCTTAGGATGATGCAGCTGGGAGAAAAAAACCAAACAAATCTGAAGCAACACTTTAAATGAAAAGAACAAATAGTCACTTACGGCCATTCTAAGAGGAAAGGTATTTTTGGATGTTAATATTCCTGCTTCAAAATACATCATCTTCCTTCTCTCCTTTGCTAGCCTGAGCCAGGCAGTGGCAGTGAATCAGAGAACCTGAACAGCAAGTGAAGTGCAGCCTAAGTTCTGAAATCCTTCTTGGTTTCACCTGAAAGAAATGGATTGATTTTTGGCAGCACACCTGCCTAGCTTTAATAACAATCACATCTGAGGTGAATAGGCATGTGCATTTAGAGGTATGTTTCTTTCTTTTATCAGCAGAGATGCCTCTTTTAAAATATGGCCATGTCATCCAGAAAAAGACAGGTACTTGTTCACTTGTGTCAGGGTTGCTGGTGAGAGTACTTGAGTCCCATTAGAATCAGTGATGCACCACACAGATTCAAGTGCTAGAATAAACTGCCTGTGTTTACTGAAATCAATGATGTTCTCACCAAAACATTTGGCATTTCTGAATTTATAACATAGCATCCAAGGAATCCTAGTATGATGAATGTGTTTTTTTCTTTGAACCTGGAACTTGAGCCATCCTGTAGATTTTTGTCAAGGCTGGTTCTCTCTTGTTCGTTCTTACAAGTAATTTTCCTCCTTAAGTTGAAAGATTCCAGGGTTGGCCATCAGCATCCATTGCAGCTGGCACTTAACCAGCTGGAAGGACAGACTCACCTTGGTAACTGGGGAAGGCTTCAGAGCCTGTCAGCTCACCTGGTGCAAGATAAAACCACTACTGATTCACTGGGGTGGCTGCAGTTAATGGCAGCTCTTTGCTCTTTCATTTGCAAAGTTCGGGGTTTGTTGTGCAGTTGTGATCTCTCTGTTCCCATGTGTCCCACGTTCCCACTAAACTCCGCTCTGGGAAGAAGTAGCTTGAAAGAGTTAAAGAATAAAAATAAGTGCCTGTGATGAATAAGCTGTATGATCTGTATGATTCACAGAAGTGGAAACTCAACAGCAGTTAAACCTTCAAATCTTAATCTGCTTTGGCTATAAGATATCATATGTAAACAGGCATATGTTAACAGTTCACAGGGTAATTTGTGTCTCATTGTCTGACGTCAGAAATTTTGCAATGATATTTTTAAAAAGAAATTCAGAGGTCAGGTGTTTGTTTTTTTTTTTTTTTTTCTTTTTCCATAAGGTGTGCTTTACAAATGCAGCAAACCTCACTGTAGCTGAGAAGGATCTGTCACTGAAAACTGGTGAGAATCTCTCTCTGCTAGAGAATAGTATTTTGAGGGATTAAAGAAATGTCTAGGCAAATACTGAATTAAAGAAAAGGCAAGAGAGATCCATGTACCACAGCTTTCAGTGGTACCCTGAGGCACAAGTCATTAACACAGCTCACTCTCTCACTTGAACAGATTCTTCCTGTGAATTCTCCATTTTACAACTAGAGAGTCTGAAGTTTTCAAATCAGTGAAATCATAACGAATAAAGTTAAAAACTAATCAGGCGTATCTCGTGGAAGATGTAGCACACTTGTGCTAAAAGGAGTGCACATTCCTCTGAATCAAGGACATATTCATCATTACTGCTCTGGAGCTGTGATCTTATTCATTCTAGAAGAATCAAAAAGACTAAGTCAGTGCTCCCTTGAGAAATACCCGGAGCAAAAGCAGGGGCTGCAGGAAGTGATACTGATGACTCAACAGCCAGGGCCAACACACTGCCTTATTTTAGACAATGTCCTCTTGGATACTCATGTTTCCTCATGAGTGGCTGATGACAAAGGTCTTACCTACCTGTGGTCACAAGTACTTCATGACATTTTTCTCAAGTATTGCAACCAGAGCTAGCTTAGAATTTACTGTGCAACTTATTAAGTTTCACTGCCATATCAGGTGAATCTTAATCTTCACCTTCCCTAAAAATCTTCATGTATGGATCCTGCTATGTCCATTAACTAAACATTTGCCTAATAGCTAGTGCTCTGTTATACAGTGAAGAAGATACACTTAGAAAAGGGCTTCCTGGAGTGGAAAAAGACCCCCCAAGGATGGGTCTTCCTTTCTATTACTACAGCCAAAGCCTTAAGCTGATGGCTCCTCACTACAGGTACAGACTAGTACTGACTGCAGATTCCAAGTCTTCCAGAAGTAATAATTTTTTTGCTGGTCATAAAGTACGTATTGTTAATACATAATATTTCCAACACCTGACATGGTCACAGAATGCTCAGAGGAGAATCCTGTGTGTAGGTGCCAGCAGATTCTAGGCTCCCAGCCAGTAACTATAAAGAGCAAAAACATCAGATTGATTGTTAAGCAAGTAAAATTCTGGAATGGGTGTACATCATCCAGTAGATACCCATGTATGTGCTTAGTCTCTTGATGCATGAATAATCCCAGTGACTTGACAGGACTGCAGCAGTGTGCAGAAAACACAGTGTGTTTCATCATTTCAAAGCGCTGCAGAAAAGGCTGTGGTGGGCTGAGAAGAGAGCCTGCCTCTCTTGCTTGTTCTGATGTTAGTCCAGACCCAAAGACAGAGCCTGAAAGCACGCACATGAATTGAATTGCATGGGAAGCTTACCAAAGGAAGTGTTTGCTTGTAAACTCAGTATGAATAGGATCTTCTCTGACCGCAAGGGAAACGGAGACACTCATTCACTGTCCGCTTGTGCAATCAACTTCTGAAGTAAAAACAGGATTTGAGGTCTAAAACCTGAACCTTCACATGTCTTTCAGGCAACAGAAGAAGCCTTCATGCTCTTCAGTTAGCAAAGGAACAAAGTCAGGAGGTGCGGCTCATAAGACTCCTTGGATTTGATAACAACAGGTTTATCAAAAGGGAATCACTGAGAGCTGGGAGCTGCAGCAGCCCTCAGAGCAGCTTTTGTGTGGGCTTGAGGGGAGACATCTGAACACCATTGCACTGCACTCCTTTTGATGTCACTACGCGCTCGTCATGTGTTTTATATCTTAGCGGTGAATCTGCCGCCAAGTTCCACGGTGTCTGAGGATGGCTGTGGGTTATCACAGATGCTGTTCTGCTATAAAAAACATTACTTTTAGTTCTTTATCACCTGGCCATATGACTACTCTTTGAGCCCCATCTGTGCAGGGTAATTCTGTATACCAGTAGATTATAGATGACATGCTGGTTTTAAATTGTTGGCTTTCGATCTAGCAGTAGTTTAATTTTCATTACATGGCTTGAGATAACTTTTAAAATAAAGCTATTTATTTTTCGTAGTTTACCAGTAGTTTAATATTAGCCAAAATATTTGTGTCCCTTGCCTTTCTCATCCAGTAACTAAAATAAAGACCTTTTCATTTTTTCCTGTAGCAAGCAGCCAGTTTATTTATAAGTGCCCTAATCTAATAGAGATTTATTCTGTGTGTCCCATGAGACATACTATCAAAGTTACCAGACCTGTCCCAAGCACTTGGGAAGTGGGGAGATGGTTACACAATTCTCATTGCCTCCAGCTGCTCTAGTTATAGAGATAAAGGGTCAGAGAACTGGAGCAACAGAGATAATTTTGAGTATCTAAGGAAAAGCAGCTGTTCGGGTGAGTGTAAGCACTGACTGAAGGCAAGGCAGGTAGATGCTTGAAAACCATGCAATAAAAATTCCCTTAAATAACAGGAAAGGGAAGATCAGTGCCTGAGCACTGAATTCTGGATTCTTCAGTCTTCACCTCACAGATGCACTAAGCTGCTTGTCTGTTTCAAAAAAGAGAAAAAATATATGAAGAGAATATTCACCTTGCCACAGTTCTGGCAAATCTGTGCTGGGCAAGACTCTTCCCTCTGCTAGGACGTGCTCATTCTGTTATAGACATCCCACAGGCTCTTTTTCTGCTGCAGTCCCACATCCTTGCCTACAGCTAGGACTCTGGGAAGTGAGGAGACAGCAAGCAGTCCTGCTTGCTTTGACTGGCCTTTTCCAAGGCAAGATCTAATTTTTTTGTAACCATTTTGCAATGTCCTTTGACTGAGAGCTCCTCAGACTTTGGTAGTATTGGGAAGGTGCCTGTTGCACACTGTTGTCCCTTGCCAAGCACAAAGACTACTGAACTGTACTTCCAAAGGTCATCCCTGCCCACCTCACAGGTACCAAGTCCCTTTGGAACATCAGGGCTGAGTGATGGTTCCTTGTATTCTGCTGGTTCACAGCAGCTTATTTTTTTTTTTTTGACACTTGGATAGCAGGACTCATCCACAGAGTCAATGTTTTATCCCAGCATTAGGGCAGTAATTGTGCACTGATCTGTGCTCCACAGTGATTTTCAGCGTTGTCCACTGGAGATGTGTAACCTTGCCCTGGTTCATTTTGAAGGGCTCTAAAGCCATTCAGGCACAAATTCACCACAGGCACAACTGGGAATTACCATGATAGTATTCATCATGTATGCTAAGCAGGTAGACCCTGAAAAGTCTTTTTTGGGGAAGGGGGAAATGGAATGATGAAGGCTTGTGCAGGGACTAGAAGGATGACCCCAAAAGATAGCTTTTGATTTCAGGAGGATACTAATGCAGGAGATAAGCCTGGATGCTTAAAAGCCAGTAGTGTGAGCTGCAACAAACTGCAATGGCAAGTGTGGTAGCCCCATTTTCTGCAAAAATCTTCTAATACTGAAATGTTGCAAGAGTTTTTCACAAATCTCTTCCTGGAGTTCCTCCTGTTCTCAGCACTGGTTCCTAACCAAACCAGGGTTGCATGCAAGCACTGGCGGAGATGGGCAAGGAGGACCAGCTTCAGGCCTTTGAGAAAGAGCGTGCTATGCAGGTCATCCAACACCACCCTTGGCATCCCTTTTTTCATTTGGGGACTGGCCAAAATTAGAAAAGCCAGAAAAGCTAAAGTAGGAATCACTTTTCTGCTCTGCATCTTGCAATGAATTTGGTGGGGATGGAGGGCAATCTGGATGTGGACCTTTTCCTATGTTCTGTACCCAAAACATAAGGCTAACTTGAGTAATAATTGCTACTATATGTTTAGCCGTCACATTAATGCTTTGAGTACCTGACAGCTTGCCAGGTATTTTGAAAAAGCACCAAAGGTTTCCTTCTGTCAAGAACATTTTGCAAAGACCTCGGAGATTCAGGCTTTGGTTTGTCTCAGTCACATGTAGACAGTCAACTGTAATTTAGTCTATGCAGTCAACTGGAAGAGGGCACCCACCAGCAGTTCTGGGATGAATACCCCAGGGGTTATCTTTTCCTGGCCTTTGGGGAGTGCACCCCCAATTTTAGGGCTCTAGTTAGCAGGGACACATACAGATCGTGAAATTGGTGCAATCCCTGTGAGAAAAGGTGCCCTGGTGCCCAAGCACCAGGAGAACGTGGCAGGACTGTGAGGTACAATGCTGTGTATACCTCTGCTCTCCTCACCTGCCAGGTGTTTTTTGGGGGAGCCAGGATGGCCAGAGGTGCTTTCTTCCCTTCCTCAGGACCAGTGGGTGCCACCCCCCATTTGGCTGCCAGTATAGCTTGAACCAAGCACTGTGCTCAAGTGCCACTGTGTCCCCATGGTGTGGACTGAGAGGTTTTAAATGGATGGGAAGCTGGGCAGATGAAGGACGCTGCTTCCAGCAATGTGTGCAATAGATCCCCAGTATGGCCCTTCTCCTAAGCAGGGACAGTGACCTGACACAGGAGCTGAGAGGGGGATCTTTGGGAGTGTGAGGACACTGACACCTTCATTCCTGCTCACACTATATCTCAGTTTTGAGAGAGCTACAGGGGATACTGGTACACACTTACAAATGCCCATGAGTACCTTTATGCAGGTCCATTGCTGTTTTGATGTGTCTGCACCCTTCCCCTGTCCCCAAAGGTAATGACATCCTCCTCCCCCACCATGCACTTTGTGTTGTCTCAGATGTAGGAAGCAACCTACGCATGTGGCATCCTACCCACTAAATTCACCCAGCAACAGCATTCCAATCATTACACTTCCAGGAAGGGAAAAGGAATACAAAAGGTCTGATAGACATGTGGTGTCTGTTTTACCTATAAGAGGAACCAAATAAAATAGCGTGCTTTGAGAGTTGTGGTGAATCACTCAGAAAACAATCTGCAGGCATTAATGGAATTGTATTTCTGGGAAAAAAAAAAAAAAAGCAGGCCCTGGGATATCCCTTTATGGCATATGCGTTTTATGTTTAAATGCATTAATGGGACTGCTATGCTATGACTCATCCCGCACAAGAGTTTCATGTGTTTCTTAAAATACACTAGAAGTAGCTGAAGGCATGCATGGGTTTGCTGTGCAGTTATCTATCAGGAATCTGAGCAAATACCTGCGTGCGTGGCATCACGGGCTGCGGCGCTGGGGGGGGGGGCCATCCTCAGCCCTCTCTGCTGCTTGCACAGACCTGGGTACAAGTTTTGGGTTTTTGGGGAAACCAAAACAGAATAGGAATTGATCCGACTGAATAACAAAACTCAGGGTCCCTTGTGTTAATATTAGGGAAGCCTCAGCATTAAATTACAGAAAATTTGCATTTTATATATAAACAGAAAACTTGAGAATTTCCTTCTGAAGCATTCTTGTCAAAATTACAGTTCTCTGGTTTTTGTGGGTTTTTTTGGGTTTTTTTGTTTTTTGTTTTTTTTTTTTTTTCATTTACTACCAGTCGTGGCTGTAAGTCTATTTACTACTCCTTTAAAGCTACACTTCTGAGCCTTGTGGAGCTCCTCTCTGCTCCTCACAGGTCACTTCAGCTGCTGGCTGCTGCCTGGATCTCCGAGCTATTCCTTTTTCGGACAGCAGATAGTTTTAACATGGGAAACACCCAGTACCAAGTATTTCTGATGGTGGACGTTACGTCTACGCTCATGAGCAAACGCTTATGGCTCACACAACAGCGTCGTGATGCAAACTTTGGGGTGAGCGATGGTTATTGAGTGATTAATGAAAAGAACTGCGGCTGGGAACCTGCGATTGTATGGACGAGAAGATCCTGGAAAGGAAGATGGCCTCGCTTTCTCGACATAATTATTTAAGGTCGAAGGGTCCCCTCAAGTCCCGCGGCGACTCCCCCGCCGCCCCGCCCGGCTGCGCGACGGGGCCGGAGCGCGGAGAGCAGCGAGCGGAGCAGGCGTGTCCCAGCCTC